>VDFB02219200.1:0-21412 GCA_007258455.2 Sequoia sempervirens
CTTCACATCGGGCTATCAAATGGATGCCATTTGAAGTCTCACGGATCACATAACGTCACACTGATGAAAGAGCAACACCGAACAAGGGGCTAGGGCTTACAAAATGAACTCAAATGCATCTACAAGACACAACAAAATTGAGAACAAAGATAATTGATTATGTACAAATTGATGCAGATAGCTTGAGAGCCCAAGATGCTCCTGCATCAAACGCACCCTGTAAGAAGTTTGTGAGCATAGGCTCACAAAAGGGAGCTGAGTAGCAGAACTACTCTTCCAAGTTGCGAACAACTTGCAACATGCTCCTATTCTAAAACTGATATCTACAAATTATTTCTTTTTCCTCTTCTTCCAGCATCTTGTCAGAATGTTTGTCATCCTCTTCCAACAACTCTGCACTCCATTCTTCTTTCCTCTTGTGGACTTGTGTCCACCAAGTACCATCCACCACCACCTAATGCTTTCGTCTTGCTCTCTGTTTGTGGGATATTTCCCACAATACCTAACCACCTCCACCAAAATCCACTTTCATCTTCCACCTTTGTGGGAATTAACCCACTACAATTTGTCTTCCTCCTCCAATAACTTTCCCTCCAATGTTCATTCACCACTAAATATGCAAACATATTAGTATCAAAATTATAGAAATTAAATATTTCTGCCAACCAATTTTCTTCATTGACATCTTTCTCTACAACCTCTCTGTACTTTCTACTTTCTCAAACTCAAACGAATGAAAATTAACACATTCTTCACAATTGCAACAATCAGACTTTACCTTTGTTGCAACTTGTCTCTCTTCTGCAAGACTTATAACTTCATTTCACTCCTCATACACTATTGCAACATTTGGGTTGCTCTCTTTTTTCGTTCCTCCAACAAGGCATACTTCTTCGACTTCACTCTTCTCTTCCTCATCCTTTTGCACAAAGATTTCTTCAAGCCTCCCTCCTGCTATGATTTCTCCATCAACATATCCTCCAAGGGACAAATTATTTCTTCTCTTTCTACTTCTTCAATCACAACAGTAACTCCTTTCTTACCTGCAAACAAATCATTAAAAGAATTATAAAAATCACATATCCCAATGGTCCTTCTTGTGCCACCAATTTATTCTTCTCCATTAACTCTTCACCTTCACCATCCAAATAACTTTGGATTATTCTCATCTCTTCTCTCAACAATGTTTCATCCTTGTTCTCCTCAACCTCATCATCAAACTTGGGACCATTTGTGTTCACTATTTCAGCTTACGAACACCCTTCTTCCACTTCACACAACTCACTCCATTCACATGCCATCACTGCAACTTGTGACTTAGCATCTTCTCCACTTGTGTGGGTTTCCCCCACACTTTCTTCCTTCCATGCCCCTTATGTCAAAGGGTTGTAAAAATTTTCATCCTTTGCAATATTGGTTGCAATTTCTTCTCTTTCTTCTTGATCCTTTAGGAACTTCTTCGCTAAGAATAGACTCACCCTATAAGTACCTTTTGTATCTTCATCTTTATCCTTCATAGGATTCAAAATAAATTCTTGACCATCCTTTTTAATGGTATAGGTATTACTCTTACCATCGTGAACAACTTTTCTATCAAATTTCCACGGTCTTCCCAACAAGATATGATAGGAATCCATTGGCATCGCATCACAGAGTATTTCATCCTTGTAATTACCAATCTAGAAATTAACCAAGTTTTGTTCTCTTGCCACCAATTGGTGCTCCTTTTGCAACCATGAGACCTTCTACGAGCTAGGATGCTTCATTCTTTTTAGCTTCAACTTCTTTACCATTTCTTCAGACACAATATTGTTTGTGTTGCCATTGTTGATGATCACTTTACAACACTTGCCACCTAACTTGCATTTGATTCTAAAAAAATTCTTCTTTGTACAGGTTCAATTTCTACCTTTTCAAGATTTAACAAAATCTTTCTTACCATCAAAGACTCTCCATATTTTGGGTCTTCTCCATGCTTCAAAGTTTCAACCACTTCATCCTCTACTTGGGCCATATGAACTTTGGCCTTTTTTCCTTTTCCACCACCTTGAGCTTGTGGACAATCAAAATACTTATGTCCAATATCCCCACATTGGTAGCATGTAAGAGTGAAGCCTCTACCTCTTCCTCTTCCAAAATTACCTCTTCCTCAAAAGTTTCCTCTACCTCCCATTTCCTAAATCTGAGAGGTACCATCTTCATCTTGTTTGGTAGGATATCCTCTTCCACCACTGCTCTTCCCTCTGTCACAAGCATTTCTACCTCTAGCCCTATTATTGCTTTGTTGTTTCCTATTCAACTTCTCTTCGGCCATCAATGCACACTGGTAGGCCTCTTCCACATTTTGCAGTTTGAGAAATCTAATCTCACCTTGTATGGACACCTGCAAGCCATTTGGATACCTTGCAACTTGCTCAACCTCATTCTCTGAGTGATCTGTTCAAATGCTCAATCAGTAAAACTCTTCTGTGTATTCCTTGACACTAGATTCTCTTTGCCTCAAGTTCTGCAATTTTTTAAACAAAGTTGTCTAATAGTTTGTAGGCATGAATTTTGTCTTCAATTTACTTACCATTCTATTCCATGACTTTATCTTCTCCTTGCCTCTTCTTTGTCTATCAGTCTGAAAATGATCCCATCACAAGGATGCATTCCCTTTTAACTTTGTATAAGCATATTTCACCTTTTCTTCCTCTATACCTTCAAAATCAAAGAACTTCTCCATCTCAATGATCTAATCCAACAATTCATCTGAATTTAGATTATCATTGTAGTCTGGAGGGTTAAAATGGGGTTTGGTATTTATTTTGGTTAAGGCTTAAATGAACCTCTCTTCTCCTTGGTCAAGTTCATATTGGTTTTCTCCTCCTTCAACTTCAACTTGTTCTTCTTCATTCTCACTCACGTCTTCGACATGATGACCTCTTTGTTGTGCAGTTTCAATGGCCTCTAGTCTCACCGTAACTCCTCTCAACATCTCCATCATGATAGTGTTTGCATCTCTTCGCACCCCTCTTCCTCTACCACGTCTTCTTTGTGCCATTTTATGCAAGCCTTTTGTAGTTGCAAGTCTTCTTCCTTTGCTCACTTACCCACAACAAATTTCCTTTCAGGACTTCGTAATATCTTTGACACTTTCTCCAAGAGAAAACCTACTTTGATACCACTTGACATAGTCGAGATTGAAGAGCCTTATCAAGTTGTCAATCAAGCAACAAAAACCTCAACCAATGCAATCGGAAACAACCTTCCTTTATCATATTCGATAGAGTAAAAATTACATTTAGAATACAATTATAGATCATTTTCACAAAGACCAAATTGATTTCCCCAATTACAATCCAATCGATCATTCCCTCCTTCGTGAATGCTACTCCCTTCGATTCACCTTTTTTTATCCAACAATTTCTCCTCGATTCTATACAAGGTCATCTGTTCACCCCTCACCAACACCATCATTCTACATTCCAAAAACTACACTAGGAATAGTCATTACAACTTCTGCCCAATCCATGTCGAAGTGTCGATGCATCATTCGGTCTTCAACCGTTGAACCAACTTATTGCTATGTCGAGGAGACAACATAAATCTCCCACCAATAAAGGAAGTATCCTCGATGCAATTCAATACGATCCATGTGGCCCCTTTGCCATGTCAACACCACTACACCAATCACCACTTCCATGTGTTAAACTATCTGAGTCCCACCATGGACACCGTGGGATGGGGTGATCCCACAATACTGGTCTAAATTTTTTGGCCAAACTGGACATTGAACTAATATTTTTTAACTAAATCTTTACTTTCAGGCACCTATAGCGGCTAAACCATGAGGAATTTGAAGATGATGCAAACTAGTGATTTGTGAAATTTTGTCTATAGATTCTAAATATATTTTTTTCAAAAATTTTGGAATCAGATTGCACTTCTTTTTCCATCTCCTTCAAAAACTAGTTTTTATCAGTAAACATCATTTTTAAGGAGTGATGCTCACCATATATAACATAAATTTTTTCCTATGAAGGATAATATTCTAATTTTTTCAAATTTAGATTTGTAACTATGATATCTAACTAGTTCATTTGGTTTCATAGTGTTTTATTAAATATTTTTTCCTTAATCAAGTTTTGAAGTCAAACTAATTACAATTCAGACATAAGCAGACTGTATATAGCATAAAAAAAATTATATATCAAATTTCAAATTTTCTTTTACTAGATCAAGGACATCAATACCTACCCTGAACATATTTTCAAAATTTAATTTTGATAATCTACTATTTTTCCACATGTACAGAACAAAGAGCTTGATTTTCAGTGAAAAACCTATGTTTAATCAAACTAAAAAAACAAATACATAATAAAACCAAAACATATTAAAATTATATTCGATGGATAGCTCATTTCGAGGACTACCATCATCTAGTTGGGTATATGAAGTCTCGTCCATTTTCATCCTCAACCTAAGCTTCAAAGGGAAATTTTTTGCAAAGATTTGGTAGAAGAGGAGGGAAAAGGGGAAAAAGGGGGGTTCAAATGGACCTAGGTTCAAGAAAAGCCCCCTTGGGAGTTCGCTAGGACTAGGGTTCGAATGAATCCTAGTTCGAGTGAACCTACCCTTTTATTGAGTTTTCCATTGTCTTCATTATAAAACAATGCCAAAAAGGTGGGGCGCATCATTTAATAGGGTTCGCATGAACCAAGGTCCATTCAAACCCCTTTTGGGTCCATTCGAACACCTTAGTTTGTGTGAACCCCAAAAAAGAAAAAAAAATAATTCATGGGAGTGTTTTTGTAATTTTCCTTCCTCACTGGAATTGTAAACCAGTATTGTGGGATCACCTGATGGCGAGTGACATAATGAAAATTCCATCAGCCTATTGGAACTAAAAAAATTTAAAAAATTTATAGTGATTTACACTCATAAGTTTCCCAAAGAAAGTCCATATCTTGAATATAAAATTGATGTAATTTTCTCTACATATCATAATTACCAGTGATCACATTAGTTTTGACCCTCTTATGTCTTGAAATTCCCCCAAGCAAAAATATTTGAACAAATAATTCATATCAGCGTGAGAAGATGCAGGTCTTTCCGATTCACAAGCTATATCATTGCAATGCAAGAGTTTTAGGTAGATCGGCGAGAGGTTAAAATTGTTATACCGATCATATTACTTGGGAGGATACATATTAGGAAGACACAACTCACGATCTTGCCGATGAAGAAATTCATCGACAAGACAAGCACTATCAAGGTGAGATCTATAAGTCAAACCGAGAAAATATGTCTTACTAATGAAATACCATCGACAAGAAATTTGTCTTGTCTCAAAGGTAAAGCACGAGGAAGCATATCGGCAAGACAAATGCTATTAGGGTAAGTTGAAAATGTCCTCCCAATTCCCCATGTCATGCCGATGGGGGTTACATCGGCAAGAGGCTTGGTGACATCCTTGAGATCAAAGGAATGAACATTGGGGAAACTGCTAAATATCTCAGCGATGCATGATCTCTTGCCAATAAAGATATGAATGGATCAAAGGGTTCATTGAGGTGATTCTTGGAGATATCTATGTACTATGGAATAAAAGGATAAATTGTGTGATGTCATTGAAAAAGATATAATTTCTCCCTGACCAGCAAGGTGTTCGGTGAATGTTGGTTTAACCCGAATAAAAAGGATCACCTAGAGTTTTGAATTGTCTTGCCGATGGAAAGCATTTGATGTGACAATGAGAATTTCAAAAAAAATGAAAACTCGTACTCAGAGCTGAAACATTAATGGTGGCACGAACACGCACTAAAGTAGATAATTTCTTCAATTGAAGAATAATAATTGAAGGAGATTCTTTTGCAAAATTGGTAGCAGAAGAAACAAGAGAGTGGATGAAAAGCCAAAGAACTTTGCAACCAGAGGACTTCAAACAAATCCTGTGAGTTCTTTGCAATTTCATTTTCCAATTCTATGATTTTAAGGAAACATAATGGAAGGTATCAGCTCAGAGAAAACTAAAGGCAAGAGACAGGGTGAGAGTAGTCACCCTAGAGGAAAAAGCAAAAAATTGAAACCGAAAATGAGCTAGGGGTAGCTGAGAGGAAATTGAACCAAAACCTAATTGATCAATTTTCTGGCTCAAGACCTAAATCCAGGCACTCTGCGTAGCTTAGGGTAGAAGTGGAGAAATTGGAGGAGATAAATATATAGGGGCAGACAAATGCTAAAAAACTGTGGGATAGTGATGGCCCCCCATTTCATGTTGACTTGTTTAAACCATACCTAAAAAATACGTATTTTTCAACATGTCAGGTATTAGGTATGGAGGCCCCAGAGTACATGTCAATTGTTCCCATGGTAGTTGCAACGGATGTTCAATGCCATAATTCTAGACCTTTTAATTATGCCTCACATATTTTCAAAGGGCTTGATGCAAGATTAATGGAAATAAAAAATGGATCTCTTGTTTTGCATTTGAAGCATTATTCAATCTTTATGCATATAATATTGTACTATGGACAAGAGTTGGGGTTGTGGCCTGAGAAGTTAAGAGTTTCACAGTTGGATAAGGAAGGAAGATTATTACCAGTTCAACTCTAGATTGACATCTGGGATAGTAGATTTTCCAATTCTTTTTTTATACATTTTGAAGAATATTTTGTGAAACCTCTGTATAGATTCTACAACCATCCTTGTGAATATTCGTTGTCTAATGAGATAAAAAGGTTTCTCAGACCCAAGGACTTCAATGGGCCCATTAACCACAATTGGGGAGACTGGTATTATTTAGAAGGTGCAACTATGATCAAGATATATGGATTTGAAGATACACCTTTTATCTTGCCCAAAACAGTGCCTGATAGGATTGCCTACTTAGAGATTGCTAGGCAATTGGATTATTCAGATGTCATGAACCTAAGCTCTTTTGGAAAATAGGCATTTATGCCCAACACACTGTGCTTTGGTGATTTCACTGTGTTATCAAGGGATGACTATGATATAGTGCTAAACAAACTATTGCAATACAATATGAAGAAAGATCCACCACGAAAGGGATTTGATCTAGAGGGGTACATGCATTTTTCTAGAAATAAAATGAACTTGGGTGGGTATGATCATATACCTTATCTATATGATGATTTGATCAGGAATATGGAGGAGGAAGAAGTAGAAAGGGTTGTTGATGAATACAACAGAGGATTTCCAGTTGCAAAATTATTGTCTTCTGAGGAAGAGAAATCTGGTGATGATAGACCTCATAGCACAATTAATAAAATTTCTAGATTAAGAACCATTGATTACAAATGTCCTCCTAGGTAACTAGATGCTGAAGAGAGTTCAGATGTAGATACAAGGAAGATGGCATACAAATCATTTATGGTTGATGATGAATTTATCAAAACTCCAAAATTTAAAGCTTTCTTATACAAGCAAAAGGGGAAATCAATAAGGGAGTCAGTTGAAAATATAACACCAAGTAATGAAGGGAAATTATTGAAAAATTTAAAGTTAAATGTGGAGAAAGAAATGGAAGACATGACCCCTAAGAAGGGAAGAAAATTGTTGGAAGATGCAGGTGTTATGATTTTCCCTGGGTTAGATTTAAATTTTTCTTTGGTTTTTGATATCTTTTTGAAAAATATCAATACCACACATAAACTCAGCCCTAAAGGGGTAACAAAGATATATGCAGGATCCAAGTATAATCCAGATGAAGGATCACTCATGATATGGGCCATGTATCTGCCACACAAGAAATCTATTGTAATTGATACTAAAAAGGATTTTGGGCATGTAATGACATTAAAGGTTGGAGAAGTTGATCCCATAACTACGACAGAGATTGGCATCAATGTTGCCAAGTTGAATAAGGCTCAGATCCAAATATTAATTAAGGAAAAGGAAATGTATAAGGCTAATAATTAAAGACTACTCAGAGAAAATGATCACTTGAAAGATATGATGGGAATTACACTAGGATCCACTAAGCAATTGACTCATGGTGAGAGCTCTCATACAAGAGACCAGTGGGAAGGATCAAATGCATATTCTCAGGGTAAGTATGATGCACTTACTGCACTGATCAGAAAGAGGCAAGCCAGCTTGATGACCTGGTTGAGTAAACTTTGGGGAACACATTCAAAAAATTATATGGCAGAGCAAGAACATTAGAGAATTGATGATAGAATCTAGGAGAAGTTCCAAGAAATAAATAGAAGAGATGTTCCAGATAATGTGGCTACTGATACTGCTAACCATTTCATAAGAAAACATAGAGATTTCCATGAAGAATTGCAAGGGGATGAACAGGGATTGATTGATGCCACAAATAAGGGACTACCAATGCTATTTGAAGACAATGAAAAATTGAAAGAAAAGGACAGGTGGATTAAGGAATGCGAGTCGATGCTGGAAAAGATTATGGAGACGGCTACAGGAAATGATTCAATATTGGATGAGGCTTGTGAGCAGAACGAGAAGATGGTGAAGATAGAGATATCAAGTTGGAATGCGCTAGGAGATTTTGATACACATGAGCACTAGGATTACTTGGATCATTTTTCAAAAGTTCATCTATGGCTAAATAGAGCCTAATTTCTAGTTTTATTTATTGTTGTTAAGCAAAAAAAAAATCTGAAAGGACGTGACCTTTCACGATTTTGATGTATTTATATATGTTTCATAATGTCAAAACAAATATAGGCAAATAGAAGAAATATACAGTAAATAGTTTTCAATCATGTCTTCATCAAAAGGACCAAGGTGCATGTGTAAATTTTGAAGGAGTTAATGGAAAATTTATGATTCGGTGGCTCTATGTTGGTATCAATTGTTTGTTAAGTTAATTGAAGATATTATCAGTTTGTCTCCATATTTAATATTTCTCTGTTGTTTAAATTGATATATCAAGCATATTTTCAATTTATCAGTGCACATTTGCTTCATCTGTGTGGCATAATTAATTGGGTCTTTCAAGTAAAGATTAAAATCCTCTTGATTATTCACAACAACTTAGAATCATTATTCTGGATTATTAAAGAAGAATATGATAATTACATCCCTACTTGTTTATACAAGTTATGAACATAGAAGTGCCAAACAGTTAGAATTACTGCCAGTTATAGGTCACTTAACTCTGATTTGTATTTGACTCCATATACCCAATAGAGCATTGGTCTCCCACATTCCATCATTTAGTTTGATTTCATTTTAAATATTTCACATCTGTTAACTGAACATATTAGGATTAGCCTTGATATTGCTTATACAATCTATACCAAAATAAGAATTCATTTATTCACTCCCACTTGCCATTGTGGATAAATACTTTAGGGAATAAACACAATTTAAATCTACTCCATTTTCATAGGTGTACCCGCCTAGGTCTGGCAGTACCTGAAGAGAAGAAGATTCAATTGCAATAATTGGTCTTGTATGTTAGCCAAAAACATTGTGAGAGCTTGGAAACCCCTCGTGGTTCAAACCTACATTTTTGAGACCTAACACAACCTATTGAAGAGATGACATTCCAAGTCCCGATGATATAACATTGTCTCACCGATAGTGAAAGAACCACCAACACCATCAACTTATCGGGGAGACGGTATTCCAAGTCTCAACGATATAACTATATCCCATTGAAGAGCTCAAGGCTTTGTATCGGGCTGTCGAAGGGACAACTTAGAGACTCTTGCTGAAGTGGTCAATTCTCGCTAATAAAGACTTTCCCACTCATGCACCCTAGACATATCTCCCATTAAGCTATCAAGGGGACTATGTTTAGAGTCCCTCCAAAGTAGAAAGGTCTCGCCAATGGTGCATAGTCTTCACATCAGGCTATCGAAGGGATGCCATTTGAAGTCCCTTCTATCACATAACGTCACACCGATGAAAGAGAAACATTGGACAAGGGGCTACGGCTTACAAAATGAACTCAAATGCATCTACAAGACACAAAAAAATTAACAACAAAGATAACCAATTATGTAAAAATTGATGCAGATAGCTTGAGAGCCCGAGATGCTCCTGCATCAGTAAAGGTCATATAAAAAAATATCCCAAATTGTGCAATGTGTTAACAAACACATTCATTGAATTGTATGTCATCGACATTGTCACATCAACTCTCAATGCTCTCACGTGCCTTCATAATAAAATTTACAACCAAGGTAGTAACAAACAAACATCAAAGGACCTTAATAATAGTTCATGCACAACAAATAGGTAACAAATTAGAACAACTTAATATTTGTAGATGCACATAATTGGATAGAATTACGACAATAATTCATGTGAACATAGTAATATAATTTCCATTCATAATGAATCACCATGGTACAGTATAATAAAATGAAGAATGTGTTCATAAAACAATGATTGCACACACACACACAGAGGTGCATATCATATATATATATATATGATTTGCAGTCATATGTATATATGTGAATCAAATTGTGTGTGTATGTGTTTGTGTGCAATAGTTTTTTTATGATCAGATAAATATATATATGTGAATCATATTGTATAATGCAATATATATACAAGTTATAATTGAAAAGAACTTCAATTGCAGTTTGCATAGTATTCCTAATCATATAAATGTACAGTTATATTTTTTTATTTAAAAATTACACCGATCACTTTTAAATGTATAAAATTCACTTTTTATCATTTTAAGTTCATGATAAAATTATTAAATGCTCCTAATGCCATGTCCACCATTTTCCTTTGCTCAAACTATAGTCCTCATAAATTCCATCATAAATATTACCGAGTTCCAATTACTAGATTATTTCCCACAATAATTTGACCATTTTCAATATTTCTCATCATGCATATGAAACAATATATATTGAGATTCTACTATGACAAAGAATCTGAAATAATCTAACATGTTGTAGATATCAAGCTACTTCGTGAAACATTGAACCCCTTCAAGTATGCCACGTTGGTACCAATAAGCCTACCCATGACTCCCAAGTATTGAGGTAATTTGGGTACTTATTCACTTTGAGATTTTACATGATCTGACCCATTCAAGAAGACATTATTTATGGCCAATTAAGAATATGGAACCAGCAACATAATGGATCATATTTTTATTGCTAGTTGCAAATGTAGATGCATAGAGGAGGACGGACATCTCATGACATCTTTGAAGGTTATTCAATAATTTGGACTCGATGGTTGAAGAAGCCATCAAGAAGGTTCTAGGTATTTGGAGAATCATTACTGCCACATCCATGACCAAGTGATCTTCTCCCGTAAGGGTTTCCACATAAATCGAGTGTTCATCTTATGTTCTCAATTTCTAGATCTTGCATGTGTGTTATTACTAGATGGATGATTAATTGTGAAGTGCTATTATTGTGGTTGATTAATTTTTGAAAAGTAAAATATTTTTGTTATACTAATTCACCCCCTCTCACTATAATCGCGTGTTCATCAATTGGTATTAGAGCGGGTTCCTTTGGAAATAGTTTAACCACTTGAAGGTAGATCTTGGAAGCACACATGGCTGAAGGATATGGATTTTCCTCAAAAAGGGAACCACTATTTGATGGAACTTGGAGCATAAGGATGGAAACCTATTTGAATGCTCTAGGGTATGATATTTGGTAATCGATTCAAAAAGGTTGCATAGCCCTTGTGTCTCCCCAATAGATCGGGTAGGAAAGAGAGAAAGCAAAAATAATGTCAGCCAAAAGTGTGATTTTGTATGGATTATCCAAATCGAAGTCTATGAAAGTTATGCAAAGCAAATCAGCTAACAACATGTGGGATAAGTTGAAGAATATCTATGAAGGAGATGAAAAAGTTAAGAAATCTAAGCTTCAAACACATAGGAGACAATTTGAAAGATTGAAAATGAAATATAAAGAAGATATTGCATCTTACCTCCTCTATGTGGATGAGATTGTAAATACCATTAGAAGACTTAGGGAAAAGATGGAAGAATCCATAATTATGCAAAAGGTTTTAAGATCTCTTCCCATGATATTTGATATGTAAAAAAAATTGTCATCAAAGAAATAAAGGATCTAGACACTTTTAGGATGGATGAGTTGCATGGGATCCTCACGGCACAGGAAATGAGGATGGAGAAGGAGAATCCATCAAAATGGGAAGCCACTTTCAAAGAATCCAAGAAGATAAAGAACAAAGGATACAAATCAAGTGAAAGTTCAAGTGATGAAGAAGAAGCTCACTTCAAGAGAAAGCTAAAGAAAGGACCCAACAAACACAAAGGTAAGTATCATCTTAAATGTTTCAATTGTGGTAATATAGGTAATTTTTCTTTTAAGTTTCCATAGGTTGAGAATTAAAGTAGTGAAGAGGAAGAATAATAGAGAAAAAAGAAATGAAGTAAACATCACAATAACAAGAAAAAGAAAACACAAGGCAATCATGAAAAGAACTTCTAAAAGCATAAAGAGTCTCTACATCTAAGAAGCAAGTAGCTCATCTGAAGAAAGCAATGGAATCTTCTTTGATAGCGAAAGGGAAGAGATACTCTTCATGGCGATAAAAGAAAAGGGTGATGAAGAAAAAAAGAAAAGAAAAAGGAGATTTAAAAGAAGAAAATACCAAAGATGATAAAGAAGTGGATATTGAGGAGGAAATCCATTTTACCTACCATAAGATACAGAAGCTTAAGAAAATAAATTTGAGACTAAAGTCACAACTTCAAGAGGATAATGAAAATAAAGCAAAATCATCTCAAAATCTTGAAGAATCAAAAAATATGATCTTGAATCTAAAGATCCAAATTGAGAAAGAAAAATGAATAGAAGAATTTGTAGAGATCAACTAAAGGAAAAGGAATTGGATTGTGAGAAATTGGAGTTTAAAATTGTTTCCTTGAGGAAGGAGTTGGAGAAATCTAAAGATCAATTCAATTGAAGCATGAAGTTTGAAAAGAGCACCAGAGAATTCTAGAGGATATCATCATTCATCAGGTCCCAAAGGTCACCTTTCATCAAGACAGGTCTTGGATTTGAGGAAAATCATAGGCCCACCAAAGAAAAATCAAGTTCCACGACTTCTAAGCTACCAAATAAGATAAATGAAGAATAGCCTAAAGGATATGTTGATGCACTCAAAGACTATCAATGATAACATCAAGAAGGAGGGAAGTAATATCCCACAAAATAATAACATTCCTCATAGGGAAAACCATGAAAGGTTGAGAGGATCATTCTCTTCAAGAAAAGTGCCAATGACATGGTTCAATCACTCTTTTTATGGTTATTGCTATTCTTACAATCATTTTGGTCATAAAGCAATGGATTGTAGAGTATGTGCAAGGAATGATTTTTGGTTCTCAAGTAGGGACTACAACTTGTGTGTTCCTTTAGTGGATTATAATGTCATATGTTACAAGTGCGACAATTATGGTTACATTATATGTTACAAGTGAAACCACCTAGACTGAAAAAAAGAGAGGATAGAATAGCTGAAAAAAAGGGAGAACCTACAAAATTTTGGAAGAGGGAACAAGAGCAAGAGAAATAAAATCCATGCTTGTGCTACATGTAGAAGAAGCATCACTAAGTTTGTAAGGAGAAGCATGATTTCAAGGGGATCTTACCATTGTATTATCTTTCAACCCCATAAATAAGAAAGGTTAGAGATGGATCAACATCTCTTTTTCCATTGATGTCAAAGGGGGAGAAGTAGAGAAAGGGGGAGCTAACCAATGAAATATATTTTAACTCTTTGGAGAATACAATTCAAAGATAGATCAACTAATGCATATTCTATATGAAGGTAACAAATCATCTTGTTGCTATAATGTCAGATAGGGAGAGTATCAGCAAGGAAGAAAAATAAGAAAAGGAAGAATGATGTCATTGATGTCAAGAGGAAGTATTATAGTTAGGGGAAGTTTTCTTTGTGAAAGTACTAAATGTCCCTTTTCCATTGATGTCAAAGGGGGAGAGATATAGAAAGGTGAAGTAGTGCAAAAGGAGAAGAGTTGTGTTTGTGTTACCATCAATGAAAAAAGGGAGAGATTGTTGGAAATATTATAATTGATTTAAAAGGGAGAATATAGGAAATGGTTTTCATTGATGTCAAAGGATATCACACCATTTTCAAGGTAGTTTATGATCTATGAAGGACGTTGGCCGACCTCTTTCATATTGGTGCCAAAGAAAAAATTTAATTAATAACTATGCTAGCCGACCCTCCATGGCTAACCCTTAGCCTTTTATTATGGTGCCCCTTCTTGAGTATAAAAATAAAATAAATAAGATACCTCATATAGGGGTTGACCTCCTATTGATAAGTTGTTTCCTTTGGAAAATAAAGAAGGTATTTAAGAGACATAAAGTGGAGAGGTTTAGGAAGTAAGAAAGTAATACAAAATATGTGAAGAAGAGTGGATTCACAATAGTTCTAAATAAAGGAAATATGAAGTGTAAATTAAACTTATATTAAAGAATTCATAGTGTAGTTTATGAAAAATATGTTAGCTCTTTATGAAGAAAGTGTTGAAGTTTATATGAATTTGAGCAAGTCTTTATGAAGGATATATGCAAAAATATATAGGAAGACATTGATATAATTTGTGAAATAAGATTGTGTATCATTTGAATCAAATTTGTGAAGAAAGAAAGGTGTATGAGTGTGGATTTGATTTGTGAAGGAAAGACTTACATCATTTAAAGTTAGAGTTTTTTATCAGATTTGTGAGGATATTTGTACATTCAAATCTTGTGAAGACATATCATCCATTGAAGAATTTTAAGGTTGGTGCCTATTAAAGAAGAGATTGGTGTCTTTTGTTGAGTTGGTGCTCAGTTGTGGGGTTTGGAGTCTCCAATGGTTTGATGCCTAAAAATTTTGTAAGTGGGGATTGATGTCTCCAAGGGGTTGGTGCCTACAAAAGAAGAATTATAAGAGAAGTAGGTTGGTACCTACAAAGAAGATAAATATATATACACATGTGTATATATATATACATATATAAATTCACATATATATATATATATGTATATATATATTTATATACATATATATATTTATATACATATATATGGGCGGGTACAAAAAGATGGGGGGCCAAATTGGGGCCAAATTTAAAAAAACGTTTTGATAGCTCATAACGTGAGCGCGTTATAATGAGCTCATGTTATGGCTTGGTGTGCCGAGCCTAAGGCTTGACCACGCTGAGCCTATTCCATGCTCGCGTTATGAGCAATTAAAAGTAAAAAAAAGGAAATCAAGCTCATTTTATTTGTGACTATTTTTGTTTTGCTTGTGACCTAAAGCCCTTCTTTTGCATGCTCGTGTTCTGTGAGAAATGAATCTTGCAATTTTTTCATCAAATTGTTGTTATTTCATCGCTAGGATGCCGCCACATCAATGGGAAGATCAAAGAGGTAAGGATTGCTTATTTTTTGTTGTGAATTTGTTAGTTTTAGGTTATTTTTTATATTTATTTGTTGAATTTGTAGGAGATGATAATGAACCTGCAAAACCTCTTCAAAACCCTCATGAAAATCCTCAACAAGCAGAGCAACAACAGGAACAAAATGTTCAAGTTCAACAACCACAACAACAATCTCCTCCACCAATCCCTCAACATCCTCCTGGCACTCAACAAAATTTAATGAGTGAAATTGAAAACAATAAAAAACAAATTGAGGAGTTAATCATAAGGTTGAATGATCCAAATGGTTCAACCATGGAAAGAAAAACACCAGTGTTCCATGGGGATGTGTCCCCCCAAAAAAACCCCATGTTTCCTAGATGAAGACGTCTTAGAGACTTGGGGACTTGGGAGGGAGGTCCCCCCACCAGCCCACCACCAGTGTCACTGTCTCCAAGATGCCGCTAGAAATTTGAGGATGTTGAGGTGTCCTCAAGACGTCTAGGGGACTCCTAGTTGTCTCCAAGATGTATAATTCTTATACTTATACATTTTTTTATAATTATTTTTTCAAGTACTATATGTATTTTAGCACCCTTTTTCCCCCTACCACCATCCCCTTGTCATCACCCCACCGCCCCCAAACTTAGACCCCCCATCCTCGTGTCCCCGAAACACATCCCTTGTCATCCCCCTATCCTCGTCCCCGTCCTTGAAACCCCGTGGAACACTGAAAAACACTTGCAAATTCACTTAAAGAAATGTTAAAACATGTAGATGCAATCAACAAACAATTAAGTGGTTGGAAAGATAAGAGGCAGGCAACTAGGAATTTTTATCGGGATAAATTATCATATAAAGATGTAAAAGATCTAAAAATTGCAAAATTAGATTTGTGCACATTATTCACCAACCCACACACAAATCAAAATCTTATCCTCAATGCGAAGAGGCTTCCTATCCATTGGTGCCACCACCAATAGATTAGGAACCTTTTTTGGGATAGGTGGTACATGGTTTTTGATTACCCACCATGCAACAATTGCGAAGTCCCATAATATTTCCTGTGGAAACCATACTGTGAGTTCATCTTGAACAACATCCTGAATTATTTTGATACGAGGGACTTCCATGGGAGAGGTGGGGAGTCGGCTCAAGATAGACTCGATGCACAACAAGATCCTAGGCGGCAAGCGAGACGACCTCTCGCTAAGTTGCCTCATGACATCATTATCCCTTCCGTCGTGAAGGAGAGTGTCGAGGTAGACACTTTGAGAGCTATCCAGAATGCCAACCCTATACTACAGTTCCATCCAAGGGAGTCTTCTAGTGGTGAGCTTCAATCCCATTTGTGCCAGGCTTGCGGGGTGACTTGTTCATATGACCCCACTGACACTCAGGAGGTTGCTATGCAGGATACGTCTACAAGTATGGAGATGGTGAGGGCAGTGAGAATTTTGAATGAGGCTTATGACATTGATACTTAGGTAAATGTTAGCATGTTCATTGAATTTAATTTATTAAATTTCAATTTTGAAATGCAAGATCAACTAATTTAGTTTTATGATTTTAATAAAATTTTAGGGTCACAGTGTTGATACTGGATACACCGGCCCTACACCTACTTATTACTCCACTGCATCTACTGTTGAGGTATGTAACTAGTAAAAAATTATAAATTTATTACATGTTAATAGCATTGTTATATGAATGGTATTCTAATATCTAATTTTGGATGTTGAATAGGCTAATATTGGAGGTTTCATGGGAACACGTCCCAGTGCCAGTGGATTTAGACAAACCTACATGTAGGTAATAGAATAAAGAGTTTAAATAATGAATTGTACTTAATAGATTTGTGTAGTTTATATTCATATCGTTGATTACATTGCATTGCACATCTTTCAAACTCAAAGAATTACTTCACATTCCATAGCTAATAACTAGATGTTGATAGAAGATAAAATTTCAACTACATTATAGTTGTTTAGAAAGTCAACATGAGTAGTGATGAAATTACTTCACATAGCATAAGTAATAAGTAGGAGCAGATTCCAATTGCATTTTCTTGTCATGGCATTTCATGAGACCACTTTTTACCGAGGCATCTTTTCAAACAGTTCATTGTCTTGTATATGCTATTGATGCTCGAAATAAATATATGAAATAATGAAAGTAAGCAATAGCATAGACAAGGCAATGAGTTGTTTGAAAAAATGCCTCAAATAAATGTTGTCTCATGGTGATGTCCATCACCATGAGACCAAATTTCTTTGAGTCATTTTTTCAAATAGCTCATTGCCTTTTCTATGCTACCAAAGTTTCCATACATGTCTACCAAAGCATTTTATCAAACAGTTCATTTCCTTGTTGTTGTGGCTAAAATCCTAAAAAAGGTGCTTTCCAACAAACTATGGATGCTTGGAAAAAATCTATCAAAGCATAATAGTAAGCAATAACATAGACAATGTAGTGAGTAGTTTGAAAAAATCCCTCGAAGAAATGCAGTCTCATGGTGATGGAATGCCATTCCATCACCATGAGACCACATTTCTTCGAGGAATTTTTTCAAATAGCTCATCGCCTTTTCTATGCTACCACATTTTCCATACATGTGTAACAAAGAATTTTATCAAACTACTCACTTCCTTGCTGCTATGGCTAAAATCCTAAAATAGGTGCTTTCCAACAAACTATGGATGCTTGGAAAAAATCTATCAAAGCATAATAGTAAGCAATATCATAGTCAAGGCAGCAAGTAGTATGAAAAAATTCCTTGAAGAAATGTGGTCTCATGGTGATGGAATTCCATTCCATCACCATGATACCACATTTCTCTAAGGCATTTTTTCAAACAACTCGCTACTTGAAGAATAGAAACCAACCCTTTAGCCAAAATTCCTCTCCAAATTCTTTTCAAGGTCCTTATCCTCATCCTCAATTTACCAATCCATGGAACCTTCCACCTTTTATTCCACTTTTTCATGTCTCCAACCCTCCCTCTTCATGTCATGATCGCCCTCCATCTCATAACCAAGACCACACTATACCATTGACCCCATCCCAACATAATACCGTAGAGAAGGCAATCAACTATTTGAAAAAATGCCTCAAAGAAATGTGGTCTTATGGTGATGGAATGACATGACACATTTGTTTGTAATGGCATTACATCACCATGAGACCCCATTTCTTTGAGGAATTTTTTCAAATAGTTCACTGCCTTCTCTATTCTACAATAGTTATCGTACATGTCTATGAAAGCATTTTATCAAACGGTTCACTGCCTTGCTGCTATGAGTAAAAGCCTAAAAATAGGTTCTTTCGAACAAGCTATGGATAGGGAAAATAGTAAGCATGATAGTTAGAAATATATAGTTTAATAAGTACTCAAAATCTTGTTCATTATCTCATACATTATAAGCCATGACGTGGATCACTATTGTATTTTTCATGATTGAGTAATTTGTTGTTTTAATTCCAAATGTTGGAAGCGGATGCACCTCCAAATTTTCATAGGGAAATGGAGCTCGGTGTTTCATCTGTTATAGACTCTTTGATGGCTCTCACAGAGGAGGTATGATGCAAATTACTAAATTTCAATTTACATTCATTGTTATAACTGTTAGTTAGTGAAAAATAAAACCATTATTGATTCGTAGTTTAATTTCTCTTTGGATGGTTTCTACAGGGCTTCAGCACGCCACAACATGGGCATGCAAATATTTCCCTCGAGGAGATAGATCGTCTACTAGCTATAAGTGATTATTTTGTTAAATATATCATTTTTTATAATGTAATTTCTATATATTAATGTCTTTACTTCTTATTGTAATAGATAAAGCTTGACCAGGAGCTAAACCCTAGGAGAAGCACTAAGAGCACTCCTCAACCTCAAAATAAATGAGTGACAAACCTATCACCATCCAACTGACAAGCAAAGGGAAAGAATTTATTTTGAGAGGATGCAGAGCAATGACTTTTGATTCTAGATCCCTTTTTTGTATTCCTATATGGCATTTTTGTACATATTTTGTATTGGATATATTTGACATTGTATGCCTATATGGCATTCTCGTAAGCCTATATGGCTATTTTGCATATATTTTATACTTATATCTATATATATTGATGTATTCCTACATGGCTATTTGGTTAATACAATTTTTTTTTATCAATGGTGTCCATATTTGCATTATAAATCCATGGTTCAATAGATATGAGTTGTGTGTATTCAAGTGTATACTTTACAACTTACGTGTATACTTTGTAACTTACGTGTATTCCAATGTATACTTTGCAACTTATGTGTTTTCATGTGTATACCTTGTATTCAAGCATATACTTTGTATTAATTTCTGTATATTATGTATTCGTGTGTATACTTCAAGGCTTACGTGTTTTTGAGTACTTGTGCTTCCCTTATTCACATGTATGCTTGACTCATTCATGTGTATACTTATTAATTGGTTAGCCCTAGCATTGATCATTGTTTTCCTTCATGGTTTGTCTTGAATATTTATTGATTGATGCTAAACAACTTTATTAGTTGATTCTAAACAACTTCAATATTTCTAAGAATACTAGTAGAGTTACAAATTACAAAATTGCACAAATTGAAAAGAAAATATTAATTGTAAATAAATGCACTGATTATTAACTCGATAATTGATTAAGAATGAGTATAATATATATCAAGAGATGATCCTTCTAGAATGACAACTATCAACTAGAAAATAGGCAAATCATTCCCAATACTTTTAAAGCAATAATCCACCCAAAATTGCAATAGGAGAGAAAGCTTATTTAAGATCCTTGAGAAATGTATTTCCTAATGCTCCCTTGTTCTTACATATCTCAATTCAATTTAATTGAAAGAGTTCCATCAAATGATTTATCTAAAAGCAAAAATCACGTTTTCAATTGGTATTCCATGAGATGTTTCATAAAATGATTCCAATATATTTAATCTTTTGATTGGAACAACTCAATTAAGCAAAGGATACATAATCTTCACAACACTTGCAAAACATAATATTCATAGTAGATGATGAGTAGTTAACTTCTTGACACATTATCATACAAACATTTATCTTGAATAGTCTTTAAACATTTTCATAGCATAATCCTCACAGTATAGAATGAATTGTTATGTTTTTGATCCATCACCATATAAACACGTTGAAAGATGTATATGTCAACTTTTTGCAATATTATTTCTTGTATAGGAAATGGACTTGGGAGAAAGCTTTATAATTTATAATACAAATAAGAAATGGACTCAACGGTGGAAACTTTATTTATCACATCAAATAAAAAATGTACATGAGAGCATCACTTGTTTCTCTTAGAATCCAATTTTCAAGCATAGAAAATCATTTCAAATGAAAATGACAAAATGCTTCACAACCAAAGTTGTTAATTGAGGAAAAATAAAATGTTTCCAAGTTCCACCATTATACGCATTTACAATTGGTTGTATATTGTTGTAAGGGTAGGGAGGATAATTGAAAATTGTCTTGTGCTTGCTATAGTTGAGGATGATCATATGCTTTTTGTGTGGAAAACTCGGACTTCTCAACTGTCGTGTAAATTTATTTTTTTTGATTGTTTTGCATGCCATCATAAGGGATTGAGCCAGTTGAACGTAGCTCAGAGTGATTATGCATGTTTGGGTGTGAAAGAGGACCGTTTCTAGCGTAAACATACCTATCAGAATGCATTGGAACAGTTCATTTGGTCACACAAGTTGCAGAACAAAATTTGCACCACTTTGCAACTTTACACTGCTTGCATTTGACACTTTTTCCATCAAGTGAAAACTAGAAACCACAAGAGGTTATTGTAGAGGAGCCCAATGCAATCTCGTAGGCTCAGACAAAGATTTCGTAAGCATCACGATTTCTGAGCAATAGTCTGTCAAATATTGCAGCCATTTTGCACTTTGGACCCTTGAGGGATAGAGTCGATTGAACGTGGCTCGAAGTGATTTGGTATGTTTGAATGTGAAAGAGGATCATGTCTAGCATAAATGTA
>VDFB02219201.1:0-27072 GCA_007258455.2 Sequoia sempervirens
TGGGGATTGGGTCAGTTTCTTGGGAAATGTTCTTAGAAATATTTAGAGTATATTTCCTATTTGAGCATTGGAGACAATGACGAGCTGATGAGTTTCATGATTTGCATCAGTTGGCTTTATTTGTTGAGCAGTATGAGTGCAGATTTTATGAGCTCAAACAATATGTTGGAATTGGAGATGATGAGGTGATGTTGGTACAAAATTTCATCAGGGGTTTGAATGCTTGTAATAGTGGAGGAGTTAGAGTCTTCAAACCAAAGACTATGGAGGTTACTGTGGAGAAAGCATGTATTGTGGAGGAGAATTTGACTATGGAATTGGATGGACATATAGGTGTTCAGATAGATAGTGCACCTATAGGGTCCATGAGGTGGTCAAATATAGAAAGGAGGTTCCTCTCAGAACCAATAGACACACACTAAGGGTGGACAACAACAACAACAACATAATCTATAGAAGAATAATAATTCACAGTCTTGGTAGGCTAATATTTCTTAGTCAGGAAATAACTATAACTGGTGGCACAATAAGTGCAATCGATAGGATCAACTAGCTCAGAGTGCATAGTCTATGGTTAGTAGAGGTAGCTTTTAGCAATCCAATGCACCTTTGGGTGGCAGGGGATTTGGTAGAGGTACTAGTTGTTATTCTTGTGGTCAGCAGGGACATATTGCTAGGCAGTGCCCTATGAGAGGTTCATTAGGATTTGGGCAGCTGGCCAGGCAACACTGACCCTAGGTTGGGAATCTTTGAGGCCATTCGCATATAGATTTATCTTTATTGTTGAAATATAGCGCAGGATGAATCATCATAATACTATGGTCAAGACTTTAAGTTAGATTCTGAGTTAAGCTCTGTCCAATTTACTTCATTGCTGTTAGGAGCCTCTTGATTAGAATTTTTTTTTTTTTATTTCACCTACTATTTTTGAGCGATGTGGTCTTGTGGTGGTAAAGCAAGGCGGTAAGTGGTAGGTAGAATTTTCATTCAGGGTGAAGGTAGTGGTAGAGAACCTCATACACAATTGTGTACTAAGAATTCGTTCGCTATCTACCTTAGTAGATCTTGATTTTACACCTCTTGGTTTGTATGATATCATTTTAGGTATGGACTGGTTAGAATCCCATCATGCTATGATTGACTGTCGACTAAAGATAGTAAGTTGTATTAATCATTATGGTGCTAAAGTTGAAATCATTGGTGTTCAAAGACCTATATCTTTGCAAATGATATCTGCTATGCAATTGAAGAGATGTCTTCATCAGGATTGTCAACTATTTGCAACAATAGTTAATGACTTGGAGGTAGGGGAGAGTCGAGAGATATCTCTTGATGATCACCCTATCCTCATGGAGTTTGCAGATGTATTTCCTAGTGATATACCTGGTATGCCACCGAAATGAGATATTTATTTTAGAGTTGACTTGGTTCCTAGAGTAGAGCCTATATCTTGAGCCCCATATAGAATGACTACTCAAGAACTAGAAGAGCTTCGTATCTAGTTGGAAGAACTTTTGGATAAGGGTTTTATTCATCTGAGTGTTTCTCCTTGGGGAGCACCGATCATCTTCGTAAAGAAGAAGGATGGATCACTCATATTGTGCATTGACTATTGTCAATTGAAGAAATTAACAATAAAGAATCAATATCCTTTACCTAGAATTGATGATCTTTTCAATCAGATTAAGGGAGCTAATGTGTTCTCTAAGATTGATTTGAAATCAAGTTACCATCAATTATGCATTGCAGAAGAAAACATTCATAAAAAAACATTATGAACTCGTTACGAGCACTACGAATTCATAGTAGTACCATTTGGGTTAATGAATGCACCATCAGTTTTCATGAGTTTGATGAATGGTTTCTTTCACACATACCTTGATCATTTTGTTCTTGTGTTTCTCGATGATATTTTGATCTATTTGAGAAATATGAAGGAGCATGAAGAGCATCTAAGACAGGTATTGTAGTGCTTGAGAAAGAATCAATTGATAGCAAAACTAAAGAAGTGTGACTTCTTTTAGATTGAGGTGAAATACCTTGGTCATGTGATTTCTAGAAAGGGTATTGTTGTGGATCCCTCAAAGATACAAGCCATTTTTTATTGGCCTATGCCTAACAATGTTGTTGAGGTTCGTAGTTTTATGGGTCTTGTTGGATACTATAGACAGTTTGTTCAGGGGTTTTCTAGGATAGGGCACCCCATTACTTCTCTTTAGAGGAAAGGGAAGAAAATTGTCTGGATAGATTAGTGTCAGTTGGCTTTTCAAAAACTTAAGGAAAAGCTGATTAGTGTGCCTATATTAGCTGTTCTTGATCCTGCTAAGGATTTTGTTGTTTGCACTGATGTGTCTTTGGAGGGTTTAGGAGTAGTATTGATGCAAGAAGGATGTGTGATCGCTTATGATTATCGCAAATTCAAGGATCACGAACTAAATTATCCCACTCATGATTTGGATCTTGCCATAGTTGTGCATTCAATGGTTCGATGGAGGAATTTCTTATTGGGTCACCATTTCGAACTTCATTGTGATCACTGTAGTCTACAATATATTTTTACACAACCTAATTTGAATGCTAGATAGAGACGGTGGATGGAGTTCTTATGTGAATATGATTTTGAGGTGAAATATGTTTAGGGAAAAGAGAACATAGTGGCTGATGCTCTCAGTCACTAACGACATGAGATTTTTGCTATTACTCTTGGAGTTGATTTGAGGAGCCAAATTTTAGTAGCACTTCCTACAGATAGATTGTATCAGGAGGTGAAGAGAAACATTGAATCAGGTAGACCCTTGGAGGGTAGATTCATAGGGTATACTCTTGAATCAAATGGTTTATTGTGACATTTAAGTCATATCTATGTACCACATTCAGAAGGTCTTTGCACATTGATTATGACTGAGGCACATCAAGTGCCTTACTCAGCTCATCATGGTGTTAAGAAGATGCATGTGGATCTTCGACAGTTGTATTTTTGGTATGAAGCGTGATATCGCTTATTTTGTTTCAAGATGTTTTGAATGCCAAAGAGTTAAAGCTGAGCATCAACATCTCACCAGATTATTGCAGCCACATCTCATTCTTTAATGGAAATGGGATATTATATCGGTTGATTTCATTGTTGGATTACCTATGTTGTCACGTCGACATGATGCCATTATGGTTACTGTTGATAGATTGACTAAGGTAGCACATTTTTCTCTAGTTCGATTAGCTTATAATGTTTCATCTGTAGCTAGGATATTCATGGAGGATATTGTTAGGTTGAATGGAATTCCTCGTAGGATTATATCAGATAGAGATCTTGTGTTTACGTCAGCCCTATGGACTTCATTACAACATGCTCTAGGTACATAGTTGAACTTTTGTTCAGCATATCATCCAAAGACCGATGGTCAAATAGAGAGAGTCAATCAAATTCTTTAGGATATGCTTAGAATGTATGTAATGGACCAATAATCACGTTGGGAAGATTATTTGTACTTAGTGGAATTTTCCTACAATAATGGGTATCAAAGTTCCATAGGTATACCCCCTTTTCAGGTGTTACATGGACGTCCTTGTTGGACTCTATTGAGTTGGGATTGACTTGAGGATAGAGTTTTACTTGCACCTGAGATGCTTTGAGACATGGAGCAACAGGTTGATCGCATTAGAGAACATCTGATAGTAGCACAGGATAGAAAAAAGAAGTATGCTGATGTGCATAGAGTGGATCGCTAGTTTTAGTTGGTGATAGGGTATTTCTTCGAGTGTGACCGCGAAAGAGTCCAATCCATTATGGAAAAGGCTCTAAGCTTGCACCTCGATTTGTTGGACCATTTGATATTTTAGAGAGGATTGGTCATGTGGTGTATTGACTCGCCTTACCACCCAGTTTTTCACATATTCATGATGTCTTCCATGTGTTTGTTCTTAGACCTTATCATCCTGATATTTCACATGTACTTGATTGGAATGTGTTACAGGTAGAGGACAGGTAGCTGGCTTTGGAGCCCATGGGCATTCTTCAGCATCAAAGGCTCATTCTCAGGGGTTGAGATGTTGACCAGGTGAGGATCCAATGGGATCCTAGTGATGAGGCATCAATTACTTGGGAGGATGCGACATGCATGAGGGAGCTTTATCCCTATTTTTTCATAGGATTTTAGGAGTAAGCACGATCCTCTAGGGGAGGATGTAGTACCTCCATTTTTCTTATGTTTTCTAATAGTATGTTTTTACTTTGATAAACCCTGATACTTTTTTTTGATGTATTTGATCACTAACAGTAAAGCGATGGTGGATTCATTTTATGATGTGATGATACACTATTTGGTGGTGATTATTTTTGACATGTTGTATGTTAGCATAGATGTTTACTTGAGATGATATTGCTATATATGCTCATGGTAGAATTATTGACATTCATTTCCTCAGTTTGATGTGATATTGTATTCGTGAGGAGAATGGAATTGCATCACTCGCATGTGAGTGCCCTGTTATTTCCGCAATTTTCTCTTCACAATATGTTTGAATCATGGATTATGTATATACATGTATGATATATGTTTTATTGTAGGATTGCAGGTACATGACATTGACTCGACCTAGTTTCATAGGTCTGAGCATGTCTAGGCTCAATGGTAATGTTGATTGGGAGATAGTAACGAGGTTTTTCCTAGTCTAGCCACAAACCTAGTCACAGTGTGTCGTTAGTTTATGTCTGGTATGTTTGGTTGTCATGTCTACGTTTTCCTTGTTATTTGCTTATGCAAGGTTTATTTTGTGAAATTAATGTTAGATTAATGTTCTTAATGATTCAGTGATTATTTAATTAATTTTAAATAATGTAGTTAAAAGCTTCTTATTTTATTTAAATAATTAAATTAGTTTATTTGGTAAAATAATTTATTCTTTGTGATTAAAATTATTTTATTAAATAAATAAATTTGATTAAATTTTCTTAATTGAGTGAATAGATTAAATATAATTTAAATGCTTTTATGTGAATTGGAATTTTAAATTTGTATAAAGAAAATATCTGTGAGTTTGTTAGAAGATATTTTTTATTAGCCATGCGTGTGAGTAAAATTAAATGCATAACTCCTATTGAAAGATTATTCTTGGAGAGAATCTTGCAATAACTGGGAAAGGCAATAAGTCACTTCACGGAAAAGAAAAAAAAAGAGCAAATTGCTGGATAATTGTTTTTGGATTTTTGGTTAAAATTTTGGAAGAGGTTCTCAGGATTATTTTTTGGTTCAATATTTTTGCATCTTTCTGGAAGTAGAAATTTTGGAAAGGGATTTGGAAATTGTACTCAAAAGGCAAAGCTTTGCTCCAACTTTCAATTCTTCAAGCTTTAAAAAATAGGTTCCTTGTCAATTATTTATTTATTTGTTGATTTGAAAATATTGACTCTACAAAAATTCAATTTAGTAGAAGTTTTGTTAAATTTGTTAAATAGAAAGATTCATTGAAGAAGAAAATATGATTGAAGCTTCTTTAGAAAATATATATATATATATATATATATATATATATATATATATATCTTGAATTCTTCTTAGTAGAAAATTTATTTGAAAACATTTCAATAGAAAATTGTTTCCTCTGCGTGTAAAAATTAAAAGATTTTACATGTTTTACGTAGAAAATTTTCTGATGGAAATTAAGAGCTGACCTCACAAAGGTTATTGTTTAACAATGAAATTTTTAAAAGAAAATGGGAACAAAATCTACGTTAGATTTGTAAATGAAATTCTCGATTGGGAAGCGGAAACCTGCATGCATTAAAGCTTTTCTAAATGGCTACCACCATAAGAGAAATATTTTTGAGAATTTGGATTGAAAATGAGAGCTTCCCTCTATTATGGAAATTGAAAATCGACAAAATTGTTAAAATTGGCAGGAAATCTCTACCGATTTCCTATAGAAAACCCTCTGTGAAGATATTTTTCCGATTATAGCATTCTTTATTGATTAATATATATATATATATATATATATATATATATTGTGAAATTGCTCATTAGAAATTTTTTTAATAAGAGGTAGAAATGTAAATACGTGAAGTTCATAAAATTTGCAAGTTTTAAATTTTTAAAATTAAGAGTTATGGGGCGTGGGTGGGGCTACCCCATGTGGGAACCCATGGGAAGCCAGCTATGAGGTAGCTTAGGCTTATTTGCTGCCTAACCGTTACTTACTAAGGGTTAATTTTGTGCTTGTGGTGACCATCTTATTATAAGTTTTTTATTTGTACATTTTTTTTATTTTTTTACTTTTTATCTATTATATATATAAATGTATTTTTAATATATATATATATCAATATATATAAAGTATATATATATATATAGATTTATAATTTTTTTATATTTAAATAAATATTCAATTATAATGATTTGAATGTGTATTTATTTAAATGTGTAATATTGTTGATTAGTGTATGAAAATCATGAATATATATTTTTATAATGAAATGTATCAAGTAAAGAAATCAAAAATTTCATTATAATGCATGAATGTGGAATTGGAGTTAATTATTAGTTTTAATTTTCATATTGATTGAAAAATGAATTATACTTTAGTTGATTAATTTCATGCAATATATTATAGATTTGATTGGATTTAGAAAATCCTAATGTTAGGTTCTTATTTTCCTGAATTGTTTTAAGTTGTTTTTACTCTTATTTGGAAAATTAGGGATTATACAGGTTTATAAGTCTTCCAGATACCGTTTTCTTGTAAGGGAGTTGTTTTTATGATGGTTCCATATTTTGAACGAACTAGGGTAGTGCACATAGTTCTTATTTAGTTTAGACACATGATTCTATAAATGGGGTGTAACGTCTATTGTATTAAGTTGATATTTGATGATGGTTTGTGGGAACTTTGTCTACCCATATTTAGTGGAATTAGTTTCCTTATGTTGTTATTAGGGGAGTGGATCTTTATGAGGGTCGACACACAAAGTGGTGGCTAGGTAACTCAAGTAGAGTTAGTTTAATCAGTGAAAACTAAATCAACACATTAGGTAGTTTAAAACCTTTAATTGGATTAATTATGCCTTGCTCATGGACTCAATCGCTAGTTCAGACTTGGGGATGAGTCAAGAAGGCCTAGAATGGAAAGATCAATATCTTGTTATTATGAAAGATAATCCATTCTGCAATAGATTGCATGCGGGGTTGGGTTTCGTAAGAGGTTACTAGGGTAACCCAAGATGGGGGTTGGAACCTATGAATATTTTCCTGGGTAACCTATGTAGCATTGTGATGACACTCCACCTATAATAACAGTATCTTTGTGAACTTATTGTACTTGATCCTTCAATTCTAGAAGCAATGTAATCATTATGTTAAGTTTGTACTTGTATAGTTTTGTCTATGGTTTTTCCTGTGTCTAGGGTTTGTTATAGGTTATGTCTAGGGAACCTTATTACTATCTTCTAGCATGGGGGGTGGGCCTATGGGTACCACTTGGTTGGGTGGAACATGCATCTTACACCATTGGGTCCCCAGTTCTTTTTCATAGCGACGTCTACTTCTTGATTGGAGAGCTCGTGTGTGGATATGTACTTTCTCATATTTCTCATTTGTATCAGTGGATACCTTATTTATGCATCACTCCTCAATTGTATTTGCGGAGAACTTTTGTAACATGTAATTGTACACTTTTGTATTGACCTACCTCATTTGGAAATGAGTATTGTAAATGTTATTATCAATGCAATGTAAGAATGGATCATATTTGCACTTATACCTTCAATGATGTAATTAATTCGTTATTGAATGTATGTCTTTAAGTTTATAAGAATTATTCACGTGCTATGTTTAGTTACTTTTGTTATTTATGGGATTTGCATGTAGTGCGATGTCATGTATCTTAGGGAATGTTTTCATTTATGATGTTATGTTACAAGTAATATTACATTTTTAAAATTAAAAAAAAAAATGTTACACTTTCATAGACTTTGTAACATTCTTTTAGGTTACGGGGCGGGGCATTACAATTAACCCGTTACTATCTCCCAATCAACATTATTGTTGGGTAGTGGACACGCTCAGACCTGTGAAACTAGGTGAAGTCGTTGTCCTGTACCTGCAAACCTACTAAAAAAGCAAATGTCGTACATATATCCAGATAATAAATCATACACACCATAAAGAGAGAATCATGGAAATCACAAGGCACTTGTAGGTGAGTGATGCAATACGGTCCCCTTCACCAATACAGTCACATCAAGACTGACGAAATTAAAACATCAATATCTCAAATAAAAACTATGCTAATTTGAAAGAATGTCATAAACAAATAATCAGTCACAACATCAACTCATCAAAATATCACCATGTCTGAATAACATCCAATAGTGTCATAAATTTTATCAAACAGTAACATAAGGTCAAGATAAAATCCAAGAAACTGTCCAAACAAGGCAAATGGAGGGGCATTATAGATTGTCACTTTGTATCTCTTTTAGAGTGTCATTTTATAGTTGTTTTACATTGTTGCATTTTATGGGTCAATGTCCTTCCTTTGTGATTAAATAAATAAAATAAAAAACATGGCTTCCAAAGATAAAATTATAATTATGTATATGTCTATATATTACCTATATATGCATCAACATGCATGTGTATCATGAATAATATAGATATACATATAAAATGCATATAGACATATATATCTACTATCCATAAATGCACTCTTCATGTATAGATATGCATGTAAACATGCATACGTATATGTGTATCTATCTATATATTTATGTATATGTCTATATCTACATCTATATATGTGTAAGCAATTGCACTATATTTAATAATACATACTATATACATACATACATACATATATATATATATACACACATACATACATACATACATATATAGTAAGGATCAATATCGTATTTTATTGTATAGCTATTCCTAGTATTCCAAATAATAGATAATATACACATCTCACAATATTTAAAGATCATAAATTATTTTCTAGTTGCATGATTAAATATGACTAAACAAGAGAAAAAAATTAACAAGGTGAATCATATATCTAATGCAAAAATTTCCCTATTCAACATTCACATTCCAAACAAAAATTAAAAATGATCGATCAATACATCACTGCAACACACACACACACACACATAGAAATGCTTGTGATCAACATCCTACACTATTCTATAGTTGCTCCCATTATACCAAAAGATAGATAATGAACACACCTCATGATGTTTAAAGATCATAGATTGTTTTCCAACTACATGATTAAATATGACTACTCAAGACATAAAATTTACAAGGTGAACCATACAACTTACCCAAATATTTTCCTATTCAATGTTCACATTCAAAAGGCAAATTGAAAATGATCAATCAACCTCTACAACACAAGAGATGCATAACCAAGATCTGCACCAACAAAAGTCATGTCTAATCATTGTCTTATGTTGTGAACAAACTGATTATGACCATTTTGTTTCCACATTGTCAATACAACAAGTTATGTCTCTTTTCTTGCTATGTGCTTTTACATTGAAAATTTCAATCAAACAATCACAATATTTTCTCTTGCCATTGATATGCCTACCTACACCTATTTTGATTTGTGCATTGTAGCTTCTCTATGTGTCAATGTGTGTGTGTATATATATATATATATACACAACCCCATCAAAAGCTAGTGATTTCACCCTCAACAAATAATCCGAGCAAATCACTAGAAAAGCCAAAAATGAAAGTTTAGAACATATAGGAACTTACAAATCTAGTTTTGTTGCCTCGAACATGGTAGATGTAATCATCTCAATAGACACAGATTACAACCTCACCACAGAAGATGGCCAACTGGATATGTATATATAGACACATATATAAATGTATATGTGTATACTTATATATAAATGTATATGCACATGCATATAAACAAACACACACACACACACACACACACACACACACACACATATGTATGTATACATACTTCTATATATACATAAATAATCTTTTACTTGACACATTCAAAGTTGAACAATATAATGCATTAATAGCAACCACACTTCAATCTGTTCACAACAAATGAAAATTAGATCAAAATATATGCAAAATGCAAAGCACATACATGTATATAAATACATATATATACATGTACATAAATATACAAACACTATTTCAAACAATGAAAAATGGCCATATCTTACAATGCTCAAATACCATAAATTGTTTGTCATCTACATCCAAAAATATGAGTAATTAAGACATTAAACTTACCCAAATACTAAATGACCAGTCAAGCTTTCCAAAATGAAAGATGTGTTGGATGTTGTGTGTATGGTTTGTCCTTGATGACCAAATCTCTTTCAGTTTGTTCTCATTGATGATCTGTCTCAGGATGGTTCTCCTTGCACATCACAGGTATTGGTCGTTTCTCTTTCAAGCTTACTCTTTTCAGAGTGAGAATGGCAGGGTCTCCCCGATCCACTTTGAAATGTCTGAGTTGCCTATCGGAGAGACATTTCAGATGTCATGACGATTGAATTTATCTTACAAGATGCTGTCGGAAAGACTTCTCTTTTGTTCAGCGATAGAAAGTGTTCTCAATCGGCATATGTTATACCGTCAGGATAAGGTCTTATTGATTTCCTTATGTCTCCCTGACCTGCTTCACAATAAGTATATCAACATGAGTTTGGCCGTCAGGCTGAGGTCATAGCAAAATCATATTGTCTCCTCGACTAGTGCAAGTGGAAGTCTATCGGCAAGAGTCTAAGGCTTCAGTGAAAGGTCTTAACGAAAAGGATTATGTCTCACCAACTAGTGCTTATGGAGATTCATCAGCAAGTGTTGAGCAATATCAGAATAAGTCTTGGCAAAGTTGTTTTGTCTTACCGAACATCACATGGAGGAGTTTTCTTTGGCCAAACATAATGTATTTGGTATATTGTCTCTCTGAAGATTTTATGTCTCATCGATCGTTGCATTGAATGTCTTATCGGCATAAGATTACTGCTTCAGCGAAATGTTACATCGAATGTACAATATCACACTGACCTTGTTGGATGGATACTTTTCAGTAAGAGCTTGTGATCTTTCAAGGGAGGTCTTAGCGACTTCATGTGAATGAAGTTTTTTTTTGATATGACTCAAACTTTCTACGAAAGGTCTCCCCGATATTGGTATGTGATAGTGACCCTCATAAGATAGAAGGGTGCATCGGCAAGAGAATCGTTATGTTACAGTGACATCACACAAGGGGTTTCTATCAAAGGCTCATCAGACCGTGAGAGATATTTTCTTCAGAATATGGTCTTAACGAATACCTTGTGTCTCACCAATAGAACAAAGATCTCCATCGGTGTGAGATTGATATTGTCTTGGTGATCTAGGGTGAGCTCGGGATATTTTTTCAAAACAAGGGGCAGTCTATATAGTGGCTCCCCAACTATGTATTGTCTTGGCGACTTGGAAATGACAAAATTCTTCGGCATAGGTATTGAATTGTCATGGTGACAATGTGTATCAAGTGACTCTCGGCAAAACATTATGAAGTCTACAAGAGGTCTCTTCGATATCGTTTAGTCATAGCGATAGTGAATGAAACTAAAGGAGATCTCGGTGAGAGACTTGCTCATGTCTCCGCGAAAGAAAAATATACTAAGGAATTCCATCAGCGTAGCATGATGCATTCATTATGTCTTCTCTCTGAATCTGATGTGTCACAGTGAAAGTGAATTGAACGGTTGGCGATTAAAGTTGCCTTTTGGCAGATTGTCACATCAATTGAAAAGAAAATCACTTAGGGAAAAATTTGTGATTATTCTCTCTGACCAAGTATGGAACCCTAGTCTAGTCACCATCATGAGAAAGCTTCATAAACTATTCTTCACTTCTGTTGCTGGTTGTAACATCTTCTTCAGTGGAATATGGAAGCTCGATAGTGGTTGATGGAGCCATGGGAGTTGCAGATCTGTTTGGTACTTTTATTTATGTGTTTCATGCTGCTTATACTGGTTTATAATCACTATTTTCTTTAACTACTCTTTGCATCTCTATTACTAATATGACAAATGATGCCCTGACTGAATATTGTCTTTCATACATTAGATGTTATGATTTTCTGTGGTGGGCAGTTGTGTTTTTTATGCAGAAAAATGATCTCATAAGGTTCAGACTTGTTGAGGACAGTGCTTAGTTGGGTGAACTGGTTCTTGTCTTGTTTGGTTGTTTAGCCGTTACTTTTGAGGATAGTTACCTATCTAGAAATTAAATCAAAATGTATATATAGAAGCAGAAAACTTAGTTTCCTGTTCAACTGTTGATGTAATTCTGAGATTATCATTCCTTGGCTGTATGAAAATATATGGATAAACTCTGCAATAAAAGAGGCAGAGACTTTGTAAATTTCTTCTCTATGTAATATTTTGGGGATTTAGATATTGAATCTTTAAGGTATTTTGTAGATGAGAAAACAGAGAGATATGTGCTTAACTGAAAACAGAGAAATCCTCTAAATCATTATTATTGTTCAAAACATTTTGAGGGGTTGGTACTCCTTGAGATAGATATCTCTAAAAGAGGGGTTGGTGCTCCTTGAGTGGGTGCTCAAAAATCAGCCTATAAGGCATTGTGAACAATTGATTAAAAGATTAAGCCTGGAAGGCATTTAGGGAGTGGTTTTTATACCCCGGGAGGGTTTTCCACTCGGCAAAATATTATGTCTCTTTGTTATTCTATGTTCTCTCTATTTTACTATGCTTTTGTTGTTTCAGTTCACAGTTGGGTCATTATTTTTCTCAATTCTGTTTATGAATGATTACATTCAATTCATGAATGCTTTAATCAGAGTGATATTGAGATCAAATCTGAACTATGTGTTTAAATATCTAAAAAATTGGTCAAATAGTTAAGACACTGATTCACCCCCCCTCTTAGTGTCATTTTAACTCCAACAATTGGTATCAGAGTATAGGGTCCTCTGATTGGTTTAATTACCTTGGATTGATCTTGGTCTTGGAGTTTGTTTTCAATGGCACATTCTCAAGATAGTGCCTCTGTAACCAGAGCTCTATTATTTGATGGAACAGATTATGTGTTATGGAGAATAAGAATGGAAGCTTTTCTTGTTTCTTTTGATGTTGATGTTTGGAGCATTGTTTTAGAATATTACAATGTACCAGCCACTATTCCCACTGATGCTGCTGAGAAAAAGAAGTATGAAACAAATGCTAGAGCTAAGCATGCCATCTTGTGTGGATTAACTAAAGATGTGTTCATTAAAGTCATGCATTGCAAATTTTCTCATGGAATCTGGGAAAAACTTGAAACTATATATCAAGGAAATGAGAAATTCAAACTGTCAAAAATCATTACTCTCAAACATCAGTTTGAGGAGTTGAAAATGAAGGATGATGAGAAAGTGGCTGAATATTTCCTAAGATTTGATGAAGTTGTCAATGGAATGAAAGGTCTAGTTCAAGAGGTTAATGAATTTGATGTGGTCACAAAGGTTGTTAGGTCCTTACCATCCAAATTTGAATCTAAGGTTTTAGCCCTACAAGAAAAGAAACACTTTGATAAGCTTACCTTAGATAGCCTACAAGGAATACTTACTGCCTATGAAATGAGAACTAGCAAAAACAATTCAACAAGAAAAGAAACTGCCTTTAACATTGAAAAGAAAGAAAAAGTTGATATCAGTGAATTTGAGTTGTCTGATTCTAAAGAATCTCATTTTGTTAGAAGATTTAAAAAGGGATCAGGAAAATATAAGGGAAAGCTTCCCTTTAAATGTTTTAACTGTGGAAAAATAGGTCACTTTGCTGCTAAGTTCCCCTATGATGATCAAATCTATGACAACAAGACAACTAAAATATAGCCTAAGAAGAAGGCCTTCAAACCTAAACGAAACTTCAATTTTAAAAAGAAGAAAAGCCTATTTAGTAAGGATGAATCTGATAGTGAGTCTGAAGATTCATCATCTGATGAAGTTGAAACTTTGTTCATGACTTAAATTACTTAGGAAAATGATTCTAACACCATTGAAACTGAAGAAGGTGTAGTAGATCTTGAAAGTGAGCTGAAATGTGCTCTTCAAGAGGTCAGAAAACTCAAAAAATAAGTTCTTACTCAAGAACATAAACCAGATCAAGAATTGATCTCTCTAAAAACTCAGCTTGAAGAAGCTCAAAGAGTTGAAGTCTGTCTTTGAGAGACTGTAAGTTGCAAAGATCATGAAATTCAAAAACTGGAACAAGAAGTAGTCCTTCTTAGGAAGGAAATTGAAAAATATGAAAGCACTCTAAAATTGAATGAGATGCTCAGCAAGCAAAAGGTGTATAAAGATAAATCTGGTGTTGGTTTTGAAAAGGGTGAATGCTCAACTGACAAAGCAAAACAAAACCCCTCTTCTGAAGTCAAAGGTTCAGGGTCAAATCACTTAGAATCTGGTAAGGATCATGCTAAGTTTTTTAGAGGTAATAGAGCTTCATACAAAGTCAATTCTTTTTTCTACAACAAATTTGGTCATAAGGTGAGCACTTGTAGGCTTTTGAATTCTAGAACACCCAAGTTTTTCTCAGAAAACACTATGGTTTTGTTAGACAAACCAGATGTTTTAAATGCAATTGATACTTTAGGACATTTTGTCAAACAGTGCAGAACTGATCTGCAATCGAAACAACAGAAATTTCAAAAGGTTTGGAAACCTAAGGATATCAACAACTTTGAGCAAACTATGTTGGTTCAAACTGATTTTCATTCCAAGAAAAAGGACTTATGGGTCCTGGACAGTGGATGTTCTAACCATATGACTAGCGATAAGGACAAGTTTATAAAACTTGAAGATTATATAGGTGGATATGTTAAGTTTGGTGATAATTCTGGTATTCAAATTAAAGGTAGAGGTTCACTTCTTCTAAATGAAGACATTCCTATCTATAATGTGTACTATGTGGAAGGTCTCAAGCACAATCTTCTAAGTGTTAGTCAAATCTATGATAGTGGTTATCATGTTCTTTTTACTTCGTAGGGATGTGAGATTAAGAACAAGCTTGGAAAGCCTGTTGCAGCTGGAAGGAGGACTAAAGGAAATGTGTACAATCTCCTTGACTCATCATGCAATGACAATATTCAAGGTATGTGTCTAATGGGCCAAATTGAAGAGAGTTGGTTATGGCATAAAAGACTAGGACATATAAACTTTGAAAATCTAGTTAGAATCAGTAAGAATTAGAATGTTAGAGGTTTACCAATTCTTAACAAGCCAGAAAATTATGTGTGCAAAGAATGTCTAAGTGGTAAACAAACTAAAATTAGTTTCAAAACAAAAGAACACTCTTCATCAAAACCTCTATAGCTAGTGCATACTGATTTATGTGGACCAACTATAACAAGGTCTATTAATGGTGAAAAAAAAATTATGCTTTTTGTAGATGATTATACTAGAATGGTATGGGTCACATTTCTTAAGCACAAATCGGAAGCCTTTGAAAGGTTTAAAATCTTTTGTAAAATGGTTGAAAAGGAATCTGATCTAAAACTCAAATGCCTTCAATCAGACAAAGGAGGTGAGTTCACCTCTCAAGAGTTTATTGATTACTGTGAACAACACGGTATTAAAAGGCAGTATGCTACAACTAAAACACCTCAACAAAATGGGTTAGTTGAATGTAAAAACAGAACGGTAAAAGAAATGGCTAGAACAATGTTAGATGAAGCTAAGTTGATTGATATGTACTGGAAAGAAGTTGTTCATATAGCTATATACATTTTGAATAGAGTGCAGATTAGGGTGAAATCTAAACACACTCCTTATGAACTGTGGTATGGAAAAACTGCTTCTGTCAAATACTTTAAAATTTTTGGAAGTGTTTTATCAAAAAGGATGATGATAACCTTGGAAGTTTTCAATCCAAGAGTGATGAGGGTATCTTTTTGGGATACTCAACTCACAGCAAAACTTAAATAAATGTCTAAAAAAAAGGCTTAATAAGATAGTTGAAGTTGTTAATGTAAAATTTGATGAAAGACCACATTTGAATGTTGAATCTTTGCAAAATAATGAGGAAGAAGAACTTGAATTTGAAATAATTTCTGAAGGAGCTAGAACAGCAAAGTCTATTGCTAAATCAGCAAGCCCTAAAAATGAAAATTCAAGTCTTGAAAAGGTTGCATCAAATGCTCCTTCGAAAACTCTAGCCATATATCACCCCAAAGATCAGATTATTGGGGATAAAAATGCAAGAGTTCAAACTAGAAGAAAGGCTGCAGAATCTAATGAAAAGGCACAAATTGCTTTCTATCTAGTTACTCAGTTTAAGCCTAAAACTTTTAATGAAGCTCTCACAGACTCATGTTGGCTTAATGCTATGTAGGAAGAAATTGATCAGATTGAGAAAAATCAGACTTGGGAATTAGTCCCAAGACCAGATGACAAAAATGTCATTGGAGGCAAATGGATATATAGAAACAAGGTTGATGAAAATGGTAATGTTATTCAAAACAAAGCAAGATTTGTCTACAAAGGCTATGCTCAGCAAGAAGGTATTGATTTCGGTGAAACCTTTGCACCTGTGGCTAGATTAGAATCCATCAGAATATTCTTGGCTTATTCTATTTACAAAAACTTTACTGTTTATCAAATGGATGTCAAAACTTCCTTTTTGAATGGCTATTTAGAAGAAGAAGTCTATGTTGAATAGCCTGAAGGATTTATATGCAAAGATAATCCTAACCATGTTTACAGGTTGAAAAAGGCTCTCTATGGCTTAAAACAAGCATCTAGAGCTTGGTACTCTAGGTTGGACAGTCATTTAATTTCTAATGGCTTTGTCAGAGGAGGTGTAGACAGTAATATTTATGTTAAAATTGAAGGTTCTGATATTTTGGTTGTTGAAATTTACGTTGATACTATCTTTGGCAGCAATAATGTCACTTTGAGTAAAAAGTTCTCTTAGATAATGGAATCTGAGTTTGAAATGTCAATGTTAGGAGAATTAAAATTTTTTTTGGGTCTTCAAATCTCTCAATGTGAGAATGGAATATTTCTTTCTGAAACCAAGTATGCTAAAGAGATGCTTAAGAAATTTAAAATAGATGAATCTCATCCTATTAGCACTCCAATGGCTATTGGATGCAAACTTACTAAACTTTATGCAAGCGGTTTGCATTGTTGCACATTTTCAGGCATCACCTAAAGATTCTCATGTTACTGTTGTTAAACAAATCTTTAGATACATTCAGGGCACTCTTGATTATGGTCTTTGGTATCCTAGGAGCAATGATTTCTCTTTGATTGCTTATACTGATGGTGACTAGGCTGGTTGTTTGGATGATAGGAAAAGCACCAGTGGTGTTGCATTCTTTCTTGGTGATCGTTTAGTGGCGTGGCATAGCAAGAAACAAGTATATGTTTCTCTTTCTACTGCTGAATTAGAATACATTGCTACCACTTCATGCTGTACACAAGTTCTTTGGATGAGTCAAACTCTATCTGGTATGGGTATAAATGTTCCTAAACCTGTTTCTATTATCTATGACAACACTAGTGCAATAAATATATCAAAAAATATTGTTATGCACTCTAGAACTAAACATATTGCTATCAAGTTTCATTTTCTGAGAGAAAAGGTACTGGATAATGATGTCTGCTTATAGTTTGTTGGTTCACAAGATCAGGTGGCTGACATTTTCACTAAGCCCTTAGCAAAAGAGCTATTTGAAAGGCTCAGACTTTGATTGGGAGTTATCTCTCAATCATTACTTCACTGAATCTCCAAGCTACTGCTTAGGGGGAGCAAGTTACATATTTTTCATTCACTTACAACTCTCCTACAATCTTGGTTGTTGCACTACTATTTTTTTTGCAGTTGTTTCTCATGATATTTTGGTTGGCTTCTCAGTTGTGTTTCATGGCAATGCATGATCTTCTCTTCTATTCTTTGTCATTGAGGCAAAAATGCGGAGAGTCATTTGTGTTTTGCATCAAGAACAAAAGGGGAGTTTGTTGGATGTTGTGTGTATGGTTTGTCCTTGATGACAAAATCTCTTTCAGTTTGTTCTCATTGATGATCTGTCTCAGGATGGTTCTCCTTGCACATCACAGGTATTGGTTGTTTCTCTTTCAGGCTTACTCTTATCGGAGTGAGAATGGCAGGGTCTCCCTGATCCACTTTGAAATGTCTGAGTTTCCTATTGGCAAGACATTTCAAATGTCATGACGATTGAATTTATCTTACAGGCTACTATCAACAAGACTTCCCTTTTGTTTCTGTGACAGAAAGTGTTATCAATCGGCATATGTTATACCATTAGGATAAGGTCTTATCGATTTCCTTATGTCTCCTCAACCTGCTTTAGAATAAGAATATCGGCATGAGTTTGGTTGTCGGGCTGAGGTCATAGTGAAATCATATTGTCTCCCCGACTAGTGCATGTGCAAGTCTATCGGCAAGAGTCTAAGGCTTCAGTGAAAGGTCTTAACGAAAAGGATTATGTCTCACCAACTAGTGCTTATGGAGATTCATCAGCAAGTACTAAGCGGTATCGAAATAAGTCTTGGTGAAGTGGTTTTGTCTTACCGAACATCACATGGAGGAGTTTTCTTCGGCCAAACATAATGTATTCGGTATATTGTCTCTCTGAAGATTTTATGTCTCACCGATCGTTGCATTGAATGTCTTATCGGCATAAGATTACTGCTTCAGCGAAATGTTATATTGAATGTGCAATATCACACCGACCTTGGTGGATGGATACTTTTCGGTAAGAGCTTGTGATATTTGAAGGGAGTTCTTAGCAACTCTGAGTGAATGAAGTTTTTTTTCATATGACTCAAACTTTCTATGAAAGGTCTCCCCGATATTGGTATGTGATAGCGACCCTCATAAGATAGAAGGGTGCATCGGCAAGAGAATCATTATGTTACAGCGACATCACACAGGGGGTTTCTATCAAAGGCTCATCGGTGAGAGATATTTTCTTTGGAATATGGTCGTAACGAATACCTTGTGTCTCGCCAATAGAACAAAGATCTCCATTAGTGTGAGAATGATATTGTCTTGGCGATCTAGGGTGAGCTCGACATATTTTGGCAAAACAAGGGGCAGTCTATATAGTGTCTCCCCGACTATGTATTATCTTGGTGACTTGGAAATGACAAAGGTCTTTAGCATAGGTATTGAATTGTCATGGAGACAATGTGTATCAAGTGACTCTCAGAAAAACATTATGAAGTCTACAAAAGGTCTCTCCGATATTGTTTAGCCACAGTGATAGTGAATGAAACTAAAGGAGATCTCGATGAGAGACTTGCTCATGTCTCAGTGAAAGAACAATATACTAAGGAAGTCCATCGGCGTAGCATGATGCATTTGTTATGTCTTCTCTTTGAATCTAATGTACATCACAGTGAAAGTGAATTGAACGTCTGGCGATTAAAGTTTCCTTTCGGCAGACCGTCACATTGATTGAAAACAAAGTCACTTAGGGAAAAATTTGTGATTATTCTCTCTAACCGGGTATGGAACCCTAGTCTGGTCGCCATCATGAGAAAGCTTCATAAATTGTTCTTCACTTTTGTTGTTGGTCGTAACGGCTTCTTCAGTGGAATATGGAAGCTCGACAGTGGTTGATGGAGCCATGGGAGTTGCAGATCTGTTTGGTACTTTTATTTATGTGTTTCATGCTGCTTATACTGGTTTATAATCACTATTTTCTTTAACTTCTCTCTGCATCTCTGTTACTAATATGACAAATATTGCCTTGACTGAATATTGTCTTTCATACATTAGATGTTATGATTTTCTGTGGTGGGTAGTTGTGTGTTTTATACAGAAAAATGATCTCATAAGGTTCAGACTTGTTGAGGATGGCTCTTAGCTAGGTGAAATGGTTCTTGTCTTGTTTGGTTGTTCAGCTGTTACTTCTGAGGATAGTTACCTATCTAGCATTTAAATCAAGATGTATATATAGAAGCCGAAAACATAGTTTTTTGTTCGACTGTTGATGTAATTCTAAGATTATCATTCCTTGGCTGTATGAAAATATATGGATAAACTCTGCAATAAAAGAGGCAGAGACTTTGTAAATTTCTTCTCAATGTAATATTTTGGGGATTCAGATATTGAATCTTTAAGGTATTCTGTAGATGAGAAAACAAAGAGATATGTGCTTAACTGAAAACAGAGAAATCCTCTTAATCATTATTATTGTTCAAAACATTTTGAGGGGTTGGTACTCCTTGAGATAGATATCTCTAAAAGAGGGGTTGGTGCTCGTTGAGTGGGTGCTCAAAAATCAGCCTATAAGGCATTGTGAACAATTGATTAAAAGATTAAGCCTAGAAGGTATTTAGGGAGTGGTTTTTATACCCCAGGAGGGTTTTCCACTTAGCAAAGTATTGTGTCTCTTTGTAATCCTATGTTCTCTCTGTTTTACTATGCTGTTGTTGTTTCAGTTCATAGTTGGGTCATTATTTTTCTCAATTTTGTTTATGAATGATTACATTCAATTCATGAATGCTTTAATTAGAGTGATATTGAGATCAAATCTGAACTGTGTGTTTAAATATCTAAAAAATTGGTCAAATAGTTAAGACACTGATTCACCCCCCCCCCCTCTCAGTGTCATTTTAACTCCAACAAGATGTATACCCTAAATTTACACTAGCAAAATTTATATATATGTCCATTCGCTTATGTTGGCATCTTCTTCCTAACATCACCCTACATTACATTTTCACAAGTCATAACTATTGGGCATTGTACTCACACCTAATATCACAACTATTCGACATTATATAAATGACTACTCAAAAAAACTCATAAACCTTACTTTTCCTATCCAGCAAGGACTCTACCTCTTTTAGAGCTCTTGTTAAAGTACATGAATGATCATCTAGAAATATGTTGTCACTTTTAGGATGAGGTAAAACCTAATTTTTAATTATTAACTAACCTATCATTCAAAGGGGTGGTAGTTGTATATATTTTTAAAAAATTAATGGTCTATTAATTAAAAAATTAATGATACAATATTTATATTTATGCATAAATTCTTTAACATTTTAAATATTTTTTTATACAATAATGTAATCATAATTTATTATTTTAATTTTAAAATGTAATTCAAAATATAAATATATATATATATGATGCATAAGAGTTTATATATTTATATTAATTAAAAGCTTCAGAATAACAAGCATTTTCCATGTAGGAAAGAGGGCTATCAGAAAACCCTTGTAAACCAACCCTCAAGAGCCACCAAAAAAACTGTGCCAAGAGTTTATCAAACCACCAAATACTGCTATAACTAACGACTACTAGCTACTGATAAAATTAACAACCACTAGCCACTATAATGGTGAAAAGATTCTAGAACAAACCAAGTCCAGACCAACCAAAAAGACAACCACTACCCAAAAAGAACAAACCCCCCCTAGCTTACAATAATTTATTTAAAACGGAAAAACCTTCAAACTTCTCCTTCCAATCTTCTTTGTCCACCGCCATCAACCCGAAAACCTTCTTCAAAAAAATAATGGCAACTGCTGCCATTGCCCTATACCGCATCAGTCTCGAACCCTACAAATCCAAAAGGAACGGGTAGATTTTCACCGTATCCTCTGAACTAACTTGTCCCACATCACAAGGGTGTAGGAAACCTCTACCTTCTAACTCCACTCAAAGCATCTCATCAATTCCTTCAACCAGGTCCTCTTTGAATAGCTTCAACAACAATTGCTTAGCCTCCACCTTCGACTCCAAATTATCCAATAGAGAGGCAAGGAAATGTGACAAAACATGCAAATTATCTCTCTCGTACTCCTTGGATTCCAAATGTGCAATACCCAACACCATCTTCACCGCCGCAAGCACCAACAGATCATACTTCACCAAAATTCGTTTCAAATGTTGGTCAGTGACTTCCCTGAAAGAAGCTTGTCTCACCGACGAACGCAAGGATATTAGTGTATTTGCTCTGAATCGAGCAAGGCCCACAACATAAACCTCCACTATAAATTATGCACTCTTTTCCATCCTCAACCTATTATCAGAGACACTTGATAGAAGGAAAGGAAAGAAATCCACAGACTCCTCGCATATGAAAAAAATGCATAATGCAAAAGATAGCCAAGTTTACCATAAATAGACCGGGCTACGAAAATGTTGCCACCCCTTCTAATTGACCATCTCCCAGTATGCGAGATGTCACTCCAAAAAATGTGAGCTCTAATTCCTTGAAAAACCATCATCAAAGAACAAAGCAACCAACGAAAACACTGACATCCCCCGTACTTCCGCCTTAATGACTAAACCATCGTTTGCCACCCCAACTACGTAATTGCCACCTAAGACATGAAGACTGCCTGTTGGTTGCCACTGTGGCATACATGCCACCTCCCTCCACCTTCCTGGAGAGACGCCCACCCTACCACCCACATAAATATAAAAATACAAAAATTTATTATTTTTCTAAATAATTGTATTTATATTTTTTATCTATATAAAGTAATATAAATTAATTTAGAATTATATGTAAATAGGTTTGTGTTAGATTTTTATGGCATGGTAAACTTTTAATTTTATATTTTACATTTAAAATGTATAAATATTGAGTTATATATACATTAAGTAAAACAACTTTAAGTGTAAAGGATAAAAGTTCATAAAAAAAATTTAATCTTTTTTTCTATTGGATTAAGATGAAAAAGTTATCAAATCACTTCTTTTTAATTTTTTTTTCACTTTGTCTTTGTTTAGTTCTATCCTAAATATAATAATGTAATGCTCAAATTATTTTTGTTTGTAGTAGTTTGACCCAACTTTTATCTTAATCAATTTTTTGTAGCTCTTAAAATTAAAAATGATTGTATATTAGATTTAACAAATTAATAATTATTTTGATTAAAAAAATAAATAAGGAATAAATAAATAATTTGCATGTTGAATATGTGTCAAGAAGAGTTGTAGATGTGTCCATAAGAGATTAGATGTGTTGATAATCTTTATTTTGTTGTTAATTAGTTCTTGTTAGACCTATCATGTTAGATTCTAGGTTGTTGAGCTTTATTTCAAGCCATAAATTATAATAACCTTTGAGTTAAATAAATATTAAAGAGTTGTGAGGCTGTTGTTCTATTATATTATCAAAGCAATATTGGGTGTGACTTGATCTTGGGTGTACTTAGAAAGATGGATCGCCTTGAAAATGATGAGAGCATTGAGAGGTTTGTATTGATGAATTGGCCTTTAGTATGCCAAAATAATAGTTTGCAATGGGCAACTTAAAATCTTAGACAAAGAAAATAGGCAAATCGGTGAGAATTCCTATCTCCAATACTAAAAATCTCTTCGTGGGCCATGTCAACAACATTGCTCTCAAATAGCTGATGTATTAAGTGTAGCCACCACCACATCCTTTGAATTTCTTCATTCAAATGTTGCAAGAAAAAGGGTAAGCTTGATGTGAGGGGTTTTATCAATGTCATTCAACAAGGAGGACTCAATTTTATCGAATGTGATAGTATTTCCCTCTAATAATTTATTTTTGTTTCTTGCGTTTGAGTTTGAAATCATTTATCTCTAGAATGTTTCTTGTAAGACAAAAGCCCTGGACTTTCTGCACCCGGAATGGCAGTTCATACTTCATGCCATCCAGTACCTACTGATGTCACAGTTTCAGTATCTCTGCGTTCTGTGCTCCCTATCATTTCTTAGGCAATACTTTGGTTAAACTATTCCAGGTGCAACCAGACCTTAACACTGCAATTTGAACTCAATTTTGTCATATATAAAATTCGTTAAATGTTGAAGAAAATTCTTTAAGTGTAGATTAATAAATATCTAAAGTATTAACATGTTGAATATGTATCAACCAGAATTGTAGATATGTTAATTATATATGTAGTTATCAATTAATTCTAATAAAATATTATGTTAAATTTCTGGTTTGTCCAAGAAGAGAGGAGAGTTTGTTTGAAGATAAAAGCCATGGACTTTCTCCACCCTGAATGGCAATTCATACCACCCAATACTAATGTCACAGTTTTTGACATCTCTGCTTCATGTCCTTCTCTCTATCAATGCTAATAAAAGCCATGGACTTTCTGCACCCGGAATGGCAATTCATACCACCCAATACTGATGTCACAGGTTTGTTTTTGACATCTCTGCTTCCTGTCCTTCTCTCTGTCAATACTGACGCCAGAGTTTGTTTGAAGATAAAAGCCATGGACTTTCTCCACCCTGAATGGCAATTCATACCACCCAATACTAATGTCACAGTTTTTGACATCTCTGCTTCATGTCCTTCTCTCTATCAATGCTAATAAAAGCCATGGACTTTCTGCACCCGGAATGGCAATTCATACCACCCAATACTGATGTCACAGGTTTGTTTTTGACATCTCTGCTTCCTGTCCTTCTCTCTGTCAATACTGACGCCAGAGTTTGTTTGAAGATAAAAGCCATGGACTTTCTCCACCCTGAATGGCAATTCATACCACCCAATACTAATGTCACAGTTTTTGACATCTCTGCTTCATGTCCTTCTCTCTATCAATGCTAATAAAAGCCATGGACTTTCTGCACCCGGAATGGCAATTCATACCACCCAATACTGATGTCACAGGTTTGTTTTTGACATCTCTGCTTCCTGTCCTTCTCTCTGTCAATACTGACGCCAGAGTTTGTTTGAAGATAAAAGCCATGGACTTTCTCCACCCTGAATGGCAATTCATACCACCCAATACTAATGTCACAGTTTTTGACATCTCTGCTTCATGTCCTTCTCTCTATCAATGCTAATAAAAGCCATGGACTTTCTGCACCCGGAATGGCAATTCATACCACCCAATACTGATGTCACAGTTTTTGACATCTCTGCTTCCTATCCTTCTCTCTATCAATTCTCAGTCAATACTCGGGTTAATCTATTCCACGTGCCGTAGACCATAACACTGCAATTTCAACTCTAACAAATGCTATAAAGACAGACTGTAGTTCTGGTTATTTGCACCATCCCTTGAGAATCATACAATGGAAGTGGGTCTGATTCATGAGTTTTTGTTGTGGGGATTTTCATGGGTTTGTCTGTACATTGGATTTAGCTATCTTTTTAGCAAGAATAAGAAGCTTCCACCTGGGCCATCAGGATGGCCTGTTTTAGGCTGCTTGCCATTGCTGGGCTCAATGCCTCATGTCGCTTTGACAGAGCTGTCAAGGAAATATGGTCCAATAGTCTATCTTAAAATGGGTACCTCTAAAATGGTGGTGGCCAACACCCCTGCTGCTGCGAAGGCCTTTTTGAAGACTTTGGATATAAATTTCTCCAACAGGACTAGCAGTTTCACGTCTAATTTTTTCTCTTACAACATGCAGGACATGGGGTGGGCTCCCTATGGAGACCGTTGGAAGATGTTCAGAAAGGTATTTCACCACAACCTTCTAAAATATCTATTTATTTTTAGGGAAGCTTTTTAGAGATGAACTGTCTCAATCTGGTATCCATTAAGCTTTTGTTTTAGATTTAGATAGAGACATATCAATAGCTTAAAATTGATGGTCAATCTGCAACCAAATATTTTTGTGATGGTTATCTATTTATGGTTGTATCTAAAAGTTATATCATAGTTTATTTCAATGAAAAACATATAAAATTAAATATGTATACAATTATAATTTTTTTTAAAAATTTATGGTATCAAAAAAATCTGTCTTTTCATGTAGTGTATATATATATAATTCTTTAAAAAAATTGATGGTATGAGAAGCATCTGCCTTTTTATGTAATACAGTCTTCATTTAGGCTTACTCTTCACCAAGGAAATTGTTATTAGTTTTAATGGAGAAAGTAAATTATAATCTTTAGATAGATGATTATTCACCCTTCTACTTTGGCGTAATCTAAAATGCTACTTAGACTTGTGGTTCTTTGGTTTCAATAGATGATTATTCAGTTTAATAGTTAAGGGTTAATTTAAATTAATGCAAAAAGATATTTATCACTTTTTACTGTAGGTATGTTGTAAAATTAATATTGACTATTTGACTATTAAATAAAATAAATAATTCATTCAATCAAAAAAAAAATCTGACAATCTGTCTTAGATATTCTAAATACAGACAAGCCATGTCCTCATCCATTATGCTTTTCATCATAATCCGAATGAAATTTCTCTCCTATTGAATTCAGGCAATATCCAAATATAGAAGAAAAACCTAGAAAAAACCCTGAACCACCAAATCCTAACATATTTTTAAAAAAACCTGAACCACCAAATCCAAAGATTTTAAAGCCAATGCAAATAAAAATAGTGCATAAAGTGGAATAAATAAATTATATTGCAAGTAGAATCAATCCCAAAATCTTTAAAAAATCCCTAAAACAAGGTTGTGCAACTGCAATATTGTCTGAGATTGTGTATTGATCTTGCTCTAAAATAAGCCACCAAATCCAAAACTCATCCCAAAATGCTTGTTAGTTGTTTCTAAGCCTGCTATTATCATTACACCTTCTACATGCTCTTTCCTTCCTGGTTATATGGACTATATAGTGTGGCTTTCAATGCCTAGTATGAAAAAACAACTCTATGAAAAATGAGATGAATTATGAAACGGTTAAAATTATTTAATAGTGGTCAATAGTGATATAGTATGATGGATAAGTTGTTGTGGTGTTGTTCTTGCCATCAAGGTTCAAACTTCATTGGGATGCAATTGTGGAATATTTAAATTGAGGATGAGGTTCCCATTTGTGATCTCACTGATTCATAGCTCTTGTGGAAGTGTTTATCCATTAATTTTTAGTGATTAGTTGGTATAAATTTCTATTTATAATGTTAGATTTGTTTTTGAAAGAAATTGGCTAAGTTTAACCTTAAACTCTTTTTTAATCAGCTATGCAACATTCACATGTTCGGTGCTAAGGCATTAGATGACTGGCAGCCAGTAAGAGAAATTGAGACAGGTCGCATGCTTAAATCCATTTTTGTTCAGAGTTGCAATAACCAAACAATAAATGTGCTAGACCTTCTTAGCATCTGTATAACCAACATTTTTGGTCAAACGATTTTAAG
>VDFB02219202.1:0-20362 GCA_007258455.2 Sequoia sempervirens
GTTGAGGGTTGAGAGTAGAGGCTGTAGGGTTGAGAGAGAGAGAGGGGGGGGTTGAGGGTTTAAGGATTAACGGTTGAGGGTATAGGGTAGAGGTTTTATGGTTTAGGGTTTATGGATTAAGGGTTAAGGGTGGTTTGGGGTTTGGGGATTACGGTTTAGGGTTTAGGGTAAGAGGGTTTGGGGGTTTGGGAGTTTTAGGGTCTTAGAGGGTTTTAGGTTTGGGTTCAAGGTTTACAAATTAAGGAGTGGGGTAGGGGATTAAGGGGTTTAGGGTAGAGGGTAGAGGGTAGGGTGGGGTTTAGGGTTTAAGAGTTGAGGAGGTAGAGGGTAGAGGGTTTAGGGGTTTAGGGTTTAAGGTTTTTAGGGTTTAGGGTTTAGGGTTTAAGGTTTAAGGGTAGAGGGTAGAGGGTTTAGGGGCTTAGGGTTTAGGGTTTAAGGGTTTCAGGGTGGAAGGTTGAGGGTAGAGGGTTTAGGGTTTAATTGGTTTGGAACCCAATGTACTATTCTAGGGCCAAGCACAATGAAGTCATCAATATTGTATATAGTAGAACTCAAGTATTGTTGCATCGAGGATTGGATTGCCAAAATACTCTCCAAATTTTTGGTAAAGGAAAAGTTTTGAAGTTTAAATCTATGCTTGGGTTATGGGAAGTTGTCATTTAGGAATAAATTATAGTGCTTCCCTCCTTTCGTTGTGCCATCAAGTCAAGCTAAAGGGGAGAAGTTAGTGTTATATGGTAATCTTCTCCTAGTCTCATATGGACATATTTAGTAGTTTACATGTGGCCTTAAAGGTTACATAGGCTTTGTTGTGATTAGTATTTTTATAGGTCATCCTTAGTCGGCTCATGTAATTAACTAGGATTCCCCTCTATCGTCATGTATAAATAAATGTGACATCTTATCACATGTATCATAGTTCTATTGCACATTTTACTTTTTGTTTGAGCTTATTCTGCCACTTCTTGCACTAGAAATTTAGTGTTAGAGTTGTTGTATGTCTACAATGGTCATCTCCCTTTTAGCTATTGGTGTTTCCTTGGAAAGAAGAAAGTTTTTGTTTAGTTGACAAAGTGACCACCTCAAGTATATTCATTTCTGCAGTAACTGTTGGGATGCAGATTTCTTTTTTGGGGATGCCATTGCCATTCATCTAGGGAAAGCATTGGGGCAAACATGAGATTGACTCGCATCTTTGTAAAAACTATTTTCTGACAATCTTATAGCTATGGCCATCAATGATAGCCTTCTTCTATTATGAACCTTTAACTCCAGGGAAGCTGCTCTTTCCTTGATTCTGCCAACTTCTGTCTGACCAACTGGTTGCATAGGTTCAGAGAGGTTTGAATTGGTGCGCAGTGAATGCTCTGGTCACCTTTGTCTACACCAATTTGCACAGATTTTTGCCAAATGCCTCATTTTGGATGCCTGATCCATGAAACTTCCAAAGGAACCCTTATAAACAAGATCAAAATATTTGATGAAAAGAAGATTTCGCATCAATTTAAGATGTTACATTGCAAAAATTGGATTTTATGTTTCCCATTTTTATTTCCAATTTGACATGCTTTTAAATTTGCAAATTTTTAGTCATTGCTAAATGTAAGAGTTTTGTGATGCAAGGAAGAAGAGCAATCTCATAATCAACTTATGTAGTTCTAAGAATGGTAGATTTGGTGAATAGTCTTAAGTATGTAATGAAATGTTACTTTATGTTTAGTATGGTGTATGATAACAAAATTTTAACTACAAGTATATATTACCAAAGCAAAAGACTTTGAGTCAGGCACTACATCAAAGAAGGTGTCAAGTATGAATGATAAGTTGCAAGAGGAATCTAATGATGCTAGAAAATTAGTGGTGAAGAAGACTTCAAACATGAAATCGGTGAAAGAAAATTCCCCAAGAGTACAAAAAGTGGTCAATTCAAAGTGTAAGGGTGAACACGTCTCAACATTGGGCAAGGTTACTATTACAATGCTAAATTCAAAGAAGGGAAATGCTAGCAAGATTAAGGTGCCAGCAAGTCAAACACAAGTTAGAACCATAACCATGTCTCAAGCTACATATAATGTAAATAATGACCGATCTACAAGAGTGAACAAGCGAGGTAGGGAAAAATAGAGGGAGAATAGAGGGTATTCTCTCTCATGATTCAAAATTCACATATCTCTATTTCATGATATTACTAGAAGTGTGGGGATTGAGTATTTGAACATTTGTGGAGATTACTCCTAGAATACAAAGCATGTCTTTTTTGATCAAGTGAAGTTCATAATATATATTTGGATCATAGATAAAAACCTTTATGGTTGAGAAGCAATGCCTCTAACTGCAACATGAGACATATTATATATATGGACTACTAATTTAGGCTCTCAGATCCCATAGTAGGACCATTTTAGATTACAAAATAGAAAACATGGCATAAAGAATTACCAGAATCAAAAAACTATTATTAGTTCCTAAGGAGGTTACACAAAAAAATATTTTGCATGAACCTCTCTATCTCTTGCGTTGTCTTTGATTTCAATCATCCAACATTCATTTTTTTGGTGGAAAGAAAGCAATTATGTTTCAATAGCAATTTAGATCTGAGAGCTTATTTTGGCATCAAGATGAAATTTTGTTTTCAAGGCTATAGCATCAGTTTGCAATTTCTTGATTTTTAGGTAACCTGGCAATTGTTTTCCCCTGTAAGAAAATGGATGTGTATTGATTGAGAATTAATTCAAAGTTGTGTTCATGAAATTACAAAAACTTTAGCTTCTCAACTATATTCACCATATTACAAAATCAGTAACTTGATTGATATATGTTAAATAATATATTTTAGTTTCTTCAAGAATATTTGTATTTGCAAGTTTGTTTTTGTTTCCATTGCTATTGTATCCTTTCTGTTGGCGTAACAACTAACACCTTTGGAGTGTGAGTTGGTACGGACAGCTATGCACACTACACAATGAGTTCTCTTCAAATTAGGAGGGGAAGCTCCCTCGTTGTGCTTGACATAAGTGCTTTGAAAAGGAAAATAAACTAAACTATATCCTGTCTTTTTGTCTCAGTTGTAGAGGTACAAGGCTTTCACGAAAACTCTATACATTGCAGCTAAGTATTTTCTAGTTTCGATTGACTACAACTCACAAAACTAAGTAACTTAAACTATCCAATTCCCTCAAGAACTTAGAGCATAAGAAAACAAAGCGGGAATGATTATCTAACGATAAGCCAGGTACAAACTCACAACATGAAGGCAAGGTGGCACAACTATCAGCTCAATTTGAATAAGTTTATTCCACACACATCAAACAATAACCAAGAACATATTCTCAACTTGAAGGCAAGGTGGCACATCTATCAACTCAATCTGAACAAGTTTATTGAACACATAACATGAAGGATAGCCAACTAAGATAATAAATTGCATAGAAAAGACATGCATACAATCTATGATCGACTAGCCACTATATCTAACTAAAGCAAGAATTGACCATCATAATTGCATGAAACCCAAGTGGCATAACAATTCATCACAATAGTAAATACTCATGAGTAGATACAAAACAAGCAATATTACAAGCAAGGTAGGCACAACATATATTTCTCTCTCATGCAAAAGTTATGTACAAATGAGCAAAAGCTCTTATGTATAGACATCAAAAGGTGTAGGGAACCCTAAAATCACCTGAGTCAACTACAGTCTTGCAATTCATGCAAGATTTATTGCTAAACCCTAATAAAGGAAACTATACAGTTAACTGGAAAGCTACCATCAGTTAATTGAAACATCTAATCTAAAAATGGACAATTGTGCAAGCATGCACGTCCTTATTGAAAGCATGTTAATTGGAACACTACCATCAGTTAACGTAAACCCTAAATAAAACTCCAAGTGAATAAAGTTGATCTCAGAATAGATATGCATGAGATGAAACAAGAAGTTAACTTGAGAAGGTAACGCCAAGTTTAACTCCTGTGTGTAATGTCTATTCTGAGAGGTGGGAACTGAAGTCTACTAATTGCGATCTCGAGCAATCAATCCCTCAATGAGATTGTTAACTGCATCATTGTCTATAGCTTTGATACTCTATCGAAGAATGCTATTCCTATACAACATGTCCTCACCAACTGTGATCTAGGACTGAAGTTCACCCCTACTCTTGGTTGCTTCATCGAACAATGCTAACATGACTGTAAGCTGATTAATCTTACAGCCAATGGTCTCCCCACTGAAAATAGTATGAATGAGTGCTTGGAGCTCTGACTGTACATTAGTAAGCTCAACATATGCACCACCCTCAATCTGATAGCAGCACGGTAAGCGAGATACTAAGGTTCTCAGAAACCGGAGTGCACTAGTGACGTGCTCTCTACTCTCAGCCAACTTTGACGCCATTGTCTCCTCTATCTTCGCCTTGAAAACCAACTGTGTTTTCCAAGAGTAGATAACTTCTTTATCTTTTGCATCTATGATTGATTCATATGCCATACTTAGGTGAGCAATGATAATCTCGTCCCGGGGTCTATTAATTTCCATGTATCGCTCCTCATCCTAGAGATGTAAATGGAGCTCTCATGCATTGTACCACAATTGATATAACTCTGTAAGCATAGAACAGCCTCTAGCAACGAACTCCTCCTCCCATTCCTCCAAACACTTTCCATATGCAACTAAATGATTAAGTTGGCCTTGTTCTGCTGGAGGCTCAAGCATTGGTGGGAGTGTGGCGGTGACATCTGACCTATGTACAAGGCTAGAAATGTACTGACGAAGTTGTCTGATTTCAGCCTTGAGTGCTGCCTTGTCTTTTCTATCCTTCAACATTCTATCCTTGGCACTGTCTGTAGCAACTTGTAGGATATCAACCTAATTCTGGCGTGTGCTACAACCAAGGTTGACTGTGATAACCTCGAAGTCTTGAGATTCCAACTCATCTAAGCTCTTCCCTTGTGGAGGTATAGCAGTCTCAATGACGATCTCCATGTCATTATTCCTCTCCAAATGGACCATGTTCTTGATCCTCTTGTCTAGTGCATCCTGGTAAACTTGATCAAAATATGAATGATTAAGGACATAGGATGGCTGCCTCCTCTTCCTTCCCAGTTGATTTTCAATCCAAGACTGATCTCGGCTAATGTTACTAGAAGGATCTGAACTAGCAACAGGAGGTTGTGACGAGAGTGAATATGTAGAAGAACTACTACGAGAAGGGGATTCTAAATGTAATTCAATGTGAATTGGGACTGGTGATTGCTTTGGAACTGGTATAGGAACTTGAGGCTGAACCTCAGGTACTAGTGGACTCTGAACTGGCCCCTGAACTGGCTCTATGATAGGTTGTCTTTTAGGCTTCGTGTGTGTATCAGTTGCAAGCGCTTTACCTTTTGAATTGTTTGGTACTTGACCTTTCTTAGGAGGGTTACTCCTCTTCTTTTGTTTAGGTTTTGACGAGGAAGGTAGCGAAGGCTCCATCACTGGCAACTCTACTCTAGGCACACTTACTCTCTTGGTCTTCTTGCTGTCGACGTAAAGTATACTATTCTGAATAACTCTACTTGACCTCTCTTTTACTGTTGCATACTCCTTAGCGTACCAATCAATTGCTAGCAGTGGCTGTGTGTCAACCTGTTCATCTAATAAGTCAGAAAAGCCTTGTGAACACGCTTGAAATGACATTCAACCTTAGTGAACTCAAGCTGATCATAATAGTGATAGACTTTCTGAACACTGAGAATTCCCACAGTGTTTAATCCTCATAATTGACCCTGATAAGCAATCAAGTACACGAGATAAGAACACACGTGAAACTCATGAGCAACTAAGAAACCAATGATCTGCTTGTGGATAACATCACTGATGAAGGATGCCTAGTCATAATGCTCCTGCCTAGATATGATGCAACCAATGATGTAATACATCCAAGGCTAGAAAACATTTGCATGTGATTGACCTGAGACATGATTCAAGAGTGTAATTAGAATCGAATACTCATCCTTGCACTCACCATGACCCACATTGTTTTGCAATCTATTCTTCGCTTGCTTTAACCATCCTTCTCCCATTTTACTTTGGCACTTGTCCACATCAGGAGTAAATGCATGCTCACACTTCTCCATAGAAATAACCAAGTTGTTCGGGTGTTGAGGTATACCAAAACTCCTTTCAATGTCCAAAGGCTTGAGACTGCAAATAACTTGTCCATCTTCTGACACTATCTCATGAGTAGCAGAGTTGTAATGCTTAATACAAGACATCATGAACTCAACACAATGGACGAAGATAGGTATGGAAGCGGCCTCTAATAACCCGGACTACTAAATGTTTTGAATAATCGAATCTCTGATCTTGACTGGATCTAGGACTACTTCTGGCAGCACCTTGTGAAGATTCATCTCAACTGTCCTGATGAAGTCGTGAGTAAGGACTGATTTGGTCCTATATTCGAGCTAAGTGTATTGCATTTTGAAAAACTCACCTGTTGACTGTGAACTCGACTATGTTTTGACAAGATTTCTAGAAAGCTAAAACTAGCCTATTGAGGCTAAAAATAGCCTATTGAAGAGTTATTTTTGGCAAAAAATCTGATATATGGGTTTTGTCTAGAAAAAGATTCTAAGACAACCCAGAATGTCAGAAATGCGAAAATTTGACTTCTACTCAACCATGCAAAGAATTTTCAGTTGAGAAAATTAGAAACTCGAGAATAGATGCTTGAAAATTCCTAAAAATTCAAGCACACAAATTTGATTCGAGGAAGCTATATAGAATCAATCCAGATGATTAGACTTGTCAAATTTTTCCAACTTCAAGAACATGCGAATTGAATTTTGAGAGAAATTTGAGAATAAAAGAGGAGAAAGACATTTTTCTACATTCTTTCTTCTGTGAAAATCGCCCCTTGTTCTTCAAATTTGCTGATGAATGTGAACTTAAACATGCAAAAAGAATTGTTTGATGAAATCGCCACTGGAAAGTAATGATAAATTCGCCCAACCTGTGAAAACTCGCCTCTACTCTGAAGAAATATGAATTTCTTAAGCTGAATGATTGTTTAATGATGGCGCCATGTTTAAATAAAGAGAATTTGCACCATATTGTTGACTGCAAGATTTAAAACCATGACTGAAATAGAAAGCCTTTGATTGGACCCCTTCCAGTTACACTGACATTGAGTCAGAGTCCGGAATAAAAATAATAAAATAATATTCAGTTGCCAACTACATGCGAATTTCATCTTACAACACAAAGGGGAACCAAAAATAGTTTATTGGACAAAATCGCCACCTTTCATCCTGGCATGCAATTTGAAATTTAATATTATTTAATTTAGTTGGAAAACCTTGTAAATCATTTGGAATTGTCCAACGAACTTCACTGATTTCAAAAAGTCCTCATTTGTCCTCATAGGCGTCCATTTGCTCAAGATATCACGTTTTTTATTAACTTCCTATTTTGTAGCTGACTATAAAGTTATAACTGGCCATCTTCGACACTGATTTCTAGGTGACCAGATGATGCTAAGACTGAGTAAGTGTATTCATTGCAAAGCCTGTAGAGCAAAGAAGAAATGTCTACTGGGAGTCAGCACTAAAAAATCCATCATTTAACACCTCAAAGAATTAGGTGCCCTTGATTAAATTGATTTTCAGGTACCAGACTTAACCATTTCTCCAAACTGCCATCTGACGCTTCAAACAGCTGCTGACAATGAACGGTGAACCCTACTGACTGGAAAACAAGCTCACTGCATGACTAGGAGTATTTCGCATCCAACGAATATACGCAAGGCATCTAAAAGTTGCATTAAGGACCCCAAAAGTAAAGGCGCCCCTGGCTTGAAAAGGCACGAACACCATTTTGACAAAAGTGTAACTCTCAACCAAATGCCCTACTTTGACCTCTGATATCTGGAGTTGGGATGACCTGATTCGAGCATTGTTTGTTTCAACGTGTAGCTAGAAGGATCTACGAGAGACGTCTCTAGAGGCGATGAAGCAAGAAAACTGCTTCTAAGACCTCAAAAAGAAAGGCGCCTTTCCCAAGATGGAATAGACGACCAGACTTAGACATTTTCTGAGCAAAAAAAGACTTTGTGCTTAGAGATTGTTTTCCCATCCTGGAGGAGGTGACGGAAGTCTTTGTGCTTTCAGGAAACTTCATTTCCTCTCTCTCAAATTCATTTCAAGCTGCTATAATAGTTTTCTTAAAGGTTATTGTCACTTTTTTGTAAGGAGAAAAGAATATAATTCAGATACTCAAGACTTTGTGCTTGGAGATTGTTTTCCCATATCGGAGGAGGTGACGGAAGTCTTTGTGCTTTTAGGAAACTTCATTTCCTCTCTCTCAGATTCATTTCAAGCTGCTATAATAGTTTTCTTAAAGGTTATTGTCACTTTTTTGCAAGGAGAAAAGAATATAATCCTTCTTGAAGAAAGAGGAAAGGTTGTTGTCTCACCCATATTAGTCTAAGTTAGTAGAAAAGGGGGAGCCTTCCCTAAATTAGGAGAGTATCATACTCACACACTGTGGCTGAAACCACAATTTTGCATATGCTCAAGGTATACAAAATTTTCAACCAACAAAATACTCCCTTTGGCAAAGGGTATGCCAACTTCCTCCACAATCAAATCCAATACTTATCTAAAATGTTTTTTTACTATGCTGCAACATGTATTCACATCCTTGTTTGAATTTAAAGTCTCAATAATCATGCATTCTCCATCAAAGTTCATCTCTATCTTGAGGTATATCTGTCTTGTCTTTGCTTCAGTTCACCAATTTATTTGTTTAATAAAGCCTATGACTCTAGAATTATTGCATTGGAAATAATGAACAATGTCGATCCCTTCTGTATGCAATTTTTTGTGCATGATAACCATATTGCACAATGGTGCAATAAAAAAATTACTTTGTATTTCAAAACCTGGAAGTGATATGTGAGAGGAAGCTATTTCAAGCTCTTGCAGAGAAGTGGTGCCATGCATCTTTCAAAAGAAAGGGTGATCGTTCATCTTGAATTACCCAAAATAAACCACGTTTACTAGCTTATATTCCTTTCTAGATGTAGCTTTTACTGAATCTCCAAGATCTGTTTCTGAGGCTGAGTCAGAATCTCCCTGTGAAATCCATATGAAATCTGACTATGGTATTTACTGTTTAGAGCACCTAAATCTACAGATACCAATAAGAAGCAGTAATTCACTTACAACACTTTACTTTTTTTCATTGAAATGAAAATTTACTGTACAAAGACTTACCTTGAAGTGTTTGAACTACACTCTGGTTTTTACTATTGGTGTCTTGGTATCTACCACCAGCATGTAACCAACTGCCAGGAGTCAAAGGTCATATAATGATTCAATTCCAAAGAGTCAGTTACAAATAGGTTTCAGCCTCCAAAACAACTTCTTCAAAAAAGACCATCAGAACAACATTGTTGTCTTTCCCTGCTGCTGGTGCTAGACTAGCTATTGGCAATAAACTCAGTCTTTGGTCTACTTCAGGGCTTATGCGACCAGTGATTCTTGGTGCCATGAAATCAGGTTCCTTCTCCGTGACACCTAAGTTCACATTCCATGTTGAAGACAAGTTTTGGCGCCATGAAACATTTTGGCATCAATTCTGTCACAACAACTTTGTCACCAATTTGATGTTGATATCAAAAGCTTTTGGTGCTGAGCTCAATTTCAGTGCTAAAATTATATTTGGCATTGAAACTTTATCAAGTCTCAAGTATTTGGAAATTTCCAAGTGATCCCTTATGAATCTTGAAATGCCAATTTTGTCCTACTCCCATGGCCTGGTTAATAATGTATATAAAACTGTTTTACTGATGGTTGTGTGAATTTGACTTTAATATTGGTAGCATAATGCAAGAATTTTCGCATAGAGCATGTATCACCTGCAAATTGCAAATGAGTCTGACTAGGACTAGTCCGATTAAGCATAATTTCAAAACTTTTCTTTCTTGAAAAGCAATCTGCTGTGCCCTACTCAAACTCCCAGCCAAGACAATGAATAAATCAAATCAAATCTCTAGAGGAATAGAAATGCTCCATAAGCGTGTGATAGACTAGAACTCAAAGTGTAGGGCATGGAAACACAGTCAAGGAACCAGTAAACCCATTTTTTGGTAAATGTTCAAGCAGAAAAATATCTTTTAAATAAAATTGCAATTGTAACGGTCAAAAGATTTGTGCATAAAATGATCTAATAACATCTCAGGCTCTGTTTACGGAATGAATAGTCTTCTCAATAATATTTCTTGTATTTGACTACTTTTGATAAAACTAGATTATTTGTCAAATATTATGTGCGGCGGAATTTGCTGTAGCTTGTGTACTATTCTTTTAGTAATCATCTTCTATGCTATTCCAGAAAGAAATCAGCCTGTAATGCTCGAAGGGTTTTCTGATGTAAATGGTGTATAAAAGTCATCTTCTTCAAGAGTATTAAAAATTCCTCTACAATTTTATCAGATTGGCCTTGAGAATATTCCAAAAACTTCTAAAATTATTGATACAAAAGCCATTTGGATTTGCGGATTTACTGGGCTGCATTGAGATGACAACTCTCCCTATTTCAGTTCTAGTGATAAGAGCCATCAAAGTCTGATCTGTCAATTAGGTATAAGAGTGAATATGTTGTATTTAAGTATTTGGGGTCAAGTGCATACAAATTGTGATTTAATTAGCAGATCCTTGATATTGGTTCTGATATAGAATTCTATTTAGTTGGACACCTCAACCGGAATGTTATTTCATAGGAATATTCTTGCTATATGACTATATATGTGTGTACTGTAAGTTTGTGGTAATATTTCGTATACCTATACTTGTGATTACTCCAGATCATTATGGACATTTGCCACCAAAAGTCTACATTATGAAGAATATAATCAATCTACTCTGTTGGAGTTTGTTCTTCAGCTTAGAGAATTGGTTTCTGTCTAGAGCTGTTTGTGCTGTACTGTGGTTTGTTATTGGTGTATCTTGGTTTTTTAGAGGAGCGGCAATGCACTCCTATTGTCATTGTGATTGAATTATTTCAAAAACAAAAAAATCATAAGCATTTTAAACCCTTGAAAGATTTGCCCTTCCTTCCTACATTTCTTGAACCAATGCAATTAAATTGAAGACTGTTATTAAGGGAGGAGTGTTGATTATGGTTTGGATCAACGCTAGCTATGTGAAACAATTTATTGTAGATTTTGAGCATTAAATGAAAATGGTTAGGATTCTCAAACACATTCTACACCAAATCTACTACTGCACTTTGGTATATTTTCTTTTTTAGAATAATATCCACTAGCCTTAATTCTTCAATAAATAGAGGTTGGCTGTATGTTCTTGTAAGATTACAGCCAGCTTGATCTAAAAGAGAAATTTGTTGGAATTTCCTTCCATATCTATAGGAAAATTAGGTAACATTGATTCCCTCGTAGTGATAGATCCCCAACATTAAAGTCCAGTAGAAAAGCTTAGGTTTAAAGGGTGTAATATATAGATTAATTTCCATAGAAGAGTCCAAAGAACGATATAATCCAGCTATTTTTCCAAGAAGTTTGGTATTGAGATAAGTCTTTTTTTATTTTACCCTTTAATTTAAAAAAGAAATACATCTTGTCTTACATCTAAAAAAGATTACAAGGAAAATCTTGCCTTAGAAATACATCTAATATCACAGCTAAAAACTGATTACATTAGGTGCACAACACGATTACAAAGTCCTGCTGCAGAAGATTGAGGAATGATAACATCTTAGCTTTTGTCAAGGTGCAAGAAGTCAACATCCTTAAACAAAACAGGAAAGCTTTGCTTTACTAAACAAAGTCACATCCACCTGAAGAATTTTAACCAAAGTGGCATTACCCTTGAAAAATTGTAATTATTCACTACCTGTTGCTGCACCATTTCATTTCTAGAGTTCTTTGAGAAGTGGTTCTGAAATTTCTATATTAATAAATTATTTTTTAGGCACATTTTCACATTTACAGGCAGAAAAATACAGAGCACATGGATATTGAAATTTTTGGTTTAAAGTTATGTAATGTCGCCAATTGGGAACACTAAAAAAATATGTAATTTTTTCTGTATTTTCTGATTATGAAATTGGAAATAAATGCAAACAACATATAACTAACCCTATGCAACTACAATCAGCAAATAAAGTTAAAAATTAAATAAAATAACAATGACTAGCTGGCAGATTCATCAATCATTAATGCTAATTAATAAAGGAAAACTTTAGATCTGAACATGGATCAATAATGATGGTAAATGACCATAAAAACATCTTGAATAACATTTAGGTAAAAAAAAAAATGCCGATGTGGGTAGACCTTCACAAAGGAAAACCAGGAATAGAGAAACTGCCAAGGAGATTGCCATTGGCAAACAAAGGACGTTGGAAGCGTTCTCAAAAAATATCTCTAAATGAAGTTCCTTTCATGGAACATCAGAGGGCTAAATAGCTCACACAAACAGTTGGCTCTAAAGAACTACATATCGGAGCACAAGATTGACATCCTCTTATTAAAAGAAGTTGAGAAATAATTTTGAAAGTATTTTTAAGAACTTTTGGCCCACTGCCCACTTTCTGATCAGTGAGGCCTTTGGTGCCTCAGGAAGGTCTTGTAATTATGTGGAACCCGAACAGGTTGAGTGGCTTTGAGTTATTCCAAACTAAACATAGCTTAGGTGTCCAGTTTTTTGTTGCTAGTCTATCTTGGATGTTCATTAATATCTATGCCCCCAATATGAGAATGCCAAAAAAATTCTTTGGTTTGAATTGTGTGGTTGGATCATAGGTAGTAAGGAGGCACATTGGATGCTTGCGAGAGACTTCAACTCCCCCCTCTACCCTTCGGAGAAGCGTAGATGGCTGATTGATTACATTGATAGCATGGCTGACATGGCAGACCTTCAAAATACTGTTGGGCTTATGGATATGAACCTTCAAGGTCAACCTTTCACCTGGAAAAACATAAGACTTGGTGAAAATCTAATTCAGGTTAGATTGGACAGATTTCTGATTTCTCCTAACTAGGCAACCCTACATAACTCCAACTTTCTTGCTCTTCCAAGGACGATGTCAGACCATAACCCACTTTTGCTTAGTTGGGAAGACAACATTGTTGTTGGTCCTTTCCCTTTCAAATATGAGATAATGTGGATCTCTCACCTTGACTTCAAAGACAAATTATCCACTTGGTGGAATATTCCCAGACAGGGTTTTCCTATGTACCATGTTTCTCAAAAGCTAAAAAAATATCAAAAATATGGTGAAAGGATGGAACAAGTGGGTCTTTGCTGATGTGTTTCACCAAAAAAAGGACTTGATGACTAAACTTAAAGATATCCAGGTAAGAATGGCTAATGGTGATGTAAGTGACCAGAATTGCCACTTTGAAAAGGATTACCGCTTAGATTGGTCTAAAGTTCTCAAAAAAGAAGACATATTTTGGAAACAAAAATCCAAAATACAATGGCTAAAAGAAGGTGACGGTAACTCCACTTTCTTCCATATATATTCCCTCAAACATAGGAAAAGAAACCAAATAACCAAACTCAAAGACAATCTTGGGATTGAAGGCACTACTTTAGTGCAAATTGGGAATATTGCCTCTTGCTACTTTTAACAGTCTTTCTTGGAGCCTGCTGTCAATCACACTATTGTTATGGATGATCAATTGTTGGAAAACACCCCTACCACCTTAATAGATATTGATAATACCTCTATTCCCAGGCCTATTACTCCGGGAGAAGTCAAATCTGTTATTTTCAGCATGGGGGCTTACAAATCCCCAGGCCTTGATGGCTTCCCCTTGACCTTTTCCTAGGAGTTCTAGGATATTGTGGGAGAAGATGTGTTCCTTGTGTCTAAAGAATTCTTCAAGTCTGAAAAACTTCTAAAGCAACTAAATCACACCTTTATTGATCCAGAGTAGTCTGAGGATGTTCTAGGGTAGTTTGGAGATGACAAAATTATGAAAAATCGAAAATCCAATTTTTTGGATTTTTTCGGTATTTTTCTAGGTTCTAGTAAATCGCATTTTCGGAGGTCTTCGGAGCAGAATTTGGGTTTGAAACTTTCATTGGTCCTTAATGATAGATAGAGGAGTATTGGTTGTGAGGGACTGAAATTAGTTCTCTTGGAGACCTTTCCAATGGTGTAAACGGATTTGAATTCAGAGCATCGATTAGAAAGTTATGACCCCACAAGTTGGGGTAAATATTTTCCTAGTTTTTTTTTTGAAATTTGGTAAATGTGCATGTATTTTCTCACAACCAACTATTCATTTTGAATTCCTAAGGCTATGATGATTGTTGGCATTCTTTTGTATGTATATATTCATGTTACTTTGAATAAAATGACTTTGAAGGCATACAACTCCTTTCACGAGTTTTGCCATTTTTGTCCAATTAATACAATATCACATGTTTTCTTTTACACCATATATTGTTATCTAAATCTCTTAGTTCAATTCAAATCATTTATTTCTCCGATTCCTAAAAATGTTGACCCTAAAACTATGGCTGATTTCAAGCCCATAAGTTTATGTATTACTATCTATAAATTTTTTTCCAAAATCCTTGTCAATAGATGGAATCCCCTTCTAGAGAAAATGATAAGCCCTTGTCAAAAAGGCTTTGTCCTTGGCCGTCAAATTCTTGATGCTTCCATCTCCACTCATGAAATCCTCCATTCTATGGACAAGAGTAACAATGTTGGTATGGCCTTTAAACTTGACATTGCTAAAGCCTATGATAAGGTTTATTGGAAGTTCCTTCTAAAAGTCCTAACAAAGTTTGGATTCAATCAATTGGTTTTAAGCCTCATCAATGAATGTATTTCCACGGTCAAGTACTATGTTCTTGTTAATGGGGCGCTCTATGGCTTCTTCAATGTTGGTAAAGGGATCAAACTAGGTGAACTCCTATCTCCATATCTGTTCATCATGGTTGCTGATGTTGTAAGCCATAATATTTTTAAACTTCTTCATGAAGATGCTATCAATGGAGTTAAACCCACTACCTCTTTGTACCCCTTAACTGTCCAACAATTTGTTGATGACACCATCCTATTTGGGAAAGCTCGATAGTAGAATCCAAGAAATGGAAGTATTGCCTCAACAACTATGCTTCTAGCTCTAGTCAATGTATAAATTACACTAAAAGCATGATATACTTCTTTAACACCTCCCAAACCCTTCAAAATAGGGTGATTGCTATTCTTGGCTGTGATAGTTCCCCTCTCCCAACTGTGTATCTTGGTCTTCCTCTAATTGTTAAGTCACCCCCAATTTTTGGAATTCAGTGCTGGAGAGATTGTAGAGAAATCTTACTGGGTGGAAAGGATCCATTTTGAGCCATGCAAGTAAGCTGCAACTCTTGGTTGCTGCTCTTCAAGGGATTTTGATTTACTTCTTATCCCCTTTCAAAATTCCTAGATTCATAGTAGAAAAATTGAAAAGAATTCAAAGAAATTTTCTATGGTTTGGTATTGAGGAGAAGAAAAAGTTGGCTTTGCTAAGCTGGGATATTATTTGTCTTCCCAAGTCCAATGGTGGGCTTGGTATTAGAAAAATTCAAGCCACTAATAAATCACTTCTTGCTAAGATAGGTTGGGATCTTTTGAGAAATAAGGGTTGGTGTACTATTTTCAATGCTAAGTACCTCAATAATATCCCCTTGATTAGGAGCCTTTACACCACTAGATACCCCCATGGTTCCCTAATTTGGCACAATGTTAACAAATTGAAATTGTTGCTTCAGAGTGGCTTGAGATGGAAACTAGATAATGGTTGCAGAATCAATTTCTGGGATGGTTCCTGGTTATCTTGGCTTCCTCTCAACCAATCCGAGTTCAAGAATTTATAGGGACCTGCCTCTAACTACTCTAGCATGTTTGTTGGAGACTACTTCTTTGGTCGACAGGGCACACAAAAGTGGAAAAACTTGGAGAATTGTTGTCACAACTTTCATGGTTTAAGTCAAATAACAAGGTCCCTTTAGGAAACGCTTTGCTTAACTAGAATTCCCATGTTTCAACAAGATGATAACTTCTTATGGGTTAAAGAAAGCAAAGGTAACCTAATTGCCAAATTGGCTTAGAGTCTATTGTCAGTGCACGATTCTTGTGGTAAGCATTTGAAACAAATCTAGAACAAACACCTTATTCCAAAGATAAATTTCTTTTGGTGGATAGTTTCCCATGACAAGATCCTCACCCAGGATAACCTAAGGAAATGAGGAATCTAAATCCCTAATAGGTGCACCCTTTGCAAACTAGATGAAGAATTTGTGCCTCACCTATTACTCCATTGCCCCTTTTCTATTGAGATCTGGGCTTCTGCCCTTCAAAAACTAGGTGTCTCTTGGACCATGAATGAGAATGTCAAAAGCTTTGTGGAAAATAGGGTTTGTCCTTGTTCTCATCCCCTAACAAGGGGGATTTGGAAACAAGTCCCCTTCATCTATTGGTGCATCTGGAAGGAAAGGAATAATAGGATATTATGTAATGAGGAAAAATCCCCAAGAAGGATTTTGGTGTTTGCTTCAGGCTTCTAACTAAGAATTTATCCCTTTGTAGCTGGAAAAGTCTGAGCAGACCCCCCACTGCTATGGAGATCAATATAGCCTATAATTGGAATCTACATCTAAACCAAACTTCTTTTGATAACTATGAAGTCTTAGCAAGACAAAACACTAAATGGTGGCCTCCTTTGCAGGGTTGGTATAAACTCAATTTTGATGGGGCTGCAAAAGGAAATCCTGGCCCTACTAGTATAGGGGGTATTATATGAGATTTTTAAGGAAATTTCATAGCTAGTTATGCTAGGTGTATAGGTGTTCAATCTTCAATGAAAATTGAAGCAAAGATGATGTTGGGTGGTATCAAATTTTCTTTATCTATAGGGATCAAAAATATCCATGTGGAAGGAGACTCTAAATCTATGATAGATGCTATAAAAGATAAAAGTTTGTTGGTTGGGTTGTTAATGATGTTATTGTGATATACAAAACATCCTCACTAAGTTTGAAGGGAAAAAATTCTCTCATATCTTTAGAGAAGGCAATAAGGTTATTGATGTGTTGGATAACTTTTAGATACCTTGGGTCTCTACCAGATGTTGGAGAAACTATCCCATTTTTCCACAAATGTTAAAGGGTTGATCCTTGGAGAGTAAAATTTAGGTATTCAAAATGGTGAAAACTTCTGATTTTTTTAAAATTACTTATTTAATGTTTACTCTTACCATAATGTTGGGTAAGATGAGGTGGAATGGGATTTTAAATATGGCTATGTACAAATGGACTCTCTAGGTTGCGTCCTACCCGTACTGTTTGTCTAGATGGAATGTAATCTCTTGTGAAAGGAAAAAAATGTGCATATTGACACCCAGCTCACATGAGGCTACATTTCCTAAGTTCAATGAAACAATCAATAGATTGAGTTGGCGGAAAGGTAAAAAGATATCTCATATTTCGAAACCAAAGATAAATAATTACATCATAATTATGGTTTACATGACCATTATTACCAAATCTCCACTCACGATGTCCTTGAACCATCTCAAGTTATTCTCCTTCATCTTTGGGCCTTTGGAAATGACTATTGGCATGTGGGAGGATATCATCACATTACTCTAAGCAACAAAAAGTTCACTTCATATTGCAATCCTTGGGAAGGGTTGGCATATTATTTATTCATTCTGGGTATTCTTAAACCTTTCATTCACTCTGCTCTCTACCGCCTTCTATGCCAAGGAATTTTGTTTGTTCTAACTTAGAATATGGGTGTGTATAGGGTTTGAACTAAGACAGGCTCTTTTGTAGAGATGCATTGGTTTGGCATACTGTGTTGAGGGTGGACTGGCTCCTCATGGGAAGTCTCAATGGCCATGATGAGAACTTGTTGATCTAGTTTGCTAATGGCTGGTGTAATGGTCAAGTTAACCTAGGGGGAATCTCCTTTGAGGTTAGTGAGGAGGCTATTGCTAAGGCGACCAACCTCTCATGCAACAATCAAAAGTTGAAGAAACACACCAAATTTTAAGACATTGATAACATGAATCAATTAAGGAAAATGAACAGCCCACCAAACTGCGTGTGGGATATGATAGGAGCAAAGTGTTGGTGCCATGGGACCAGGTTTGTCTTGTGATTATGAAATGTGTCACTCTAGAGGGTAGGTATAAATTTTCCTACTACTACATGCCTCTGCTTAACCACTTCAGGCACCACCTACTTATTAGCTTTCCTTTTTTCCTCCTTTCTTCTCTTGAACTTTTGATTAAAGAGGTTATCAAGCTCACCACTAAAAATCTTGAGAAACCCCCTATCCCTTTGCACCAGGGGCTTATTTTGAGGATTTACCACTTTCATCTTGCACTCTACCCCTCAAAGCCTATTCGTGCGACCCTTGTGAATGAGAAGCCTATGATTGATCCCCTCGCTAAAACCCCAAAACCCCTCCATTGTTGCTAAACCAGGTTCAAAATGCAAGCTTAATATTTTGCTAACTAACTCACCCCCGATACCAACCCTCTCTCAATACCAACCCTAAACCTCAGAGTAAAAAGAAATGAAAAAATAATCTTGTGCAAAATCAAAGATATGCAGCAGTGGAGCTGTGTGAGTTTTGTCAAAAAGGTTGGTAAACAAGTTGTGAAGAAAAACCCATATATGAAAAAGAAAAACTTAATCTCCTTTTATGTGGAAGAAGCTAACTTTGAAGATGATGAAGGGGAAGCTAATACTAATGATACTAGTGATGAGGATGCCATGATTTCCAACGAACCTGAAGTTGGTTCACAACTGACTAGTGTTAGAAGATCTAACAAGTTGGTTTGCAAACAAAGGCCAGAGGTCATAATTGATGAAATTTTGAGCAATTCTGAACATGAAACAAAACAAGATAACAATAATGAGAAGGTTGAAGAGGATGTAGAAGACAAAATTGACGACCCCAGTCACTTCCTTGTGCTTAACAAAATGATAATATATGACTCAACCTCAGACTTCTCTCCTCATCATGGAGGGAATGACATGATGTTAGTCATCTTGGCCATAATATTGCTATAGGTTACAATGCTTTGTTGGGTTGGTTCAACATGTTGGAAAGGAAGTTGGATCATCTCACCTGCTTCACTATTAAAGTGATCCATCACTTCGTTGTTACTTTGGCATTTGTGTTGTAGGAGGAGATAAAGAACCATGAACCTGCTACTGATCCCAGCTCCATTAAGGCCAAGAAGAGTATTTTAAAATTCCTCATGGAGGAATGGGAAAACATATCTAAGTAGGGGTTTGGGGGTTAGCTCTTGCCCACTCCCTTTGGCAGTTTTTTGGTTTCTTTGCTGTTAGTTTGTTGTTTTTGTTGTCATTTTTTTAATTATGTACTGTTGAACTTCTGCTATTGTGCCATTTTGTGTTAAGGGTACAACACCCTATAAATGTTGCTTATATAATCAAAAACATTTAAATCATTCTGATCCAAATGACAAAGAAACCGTTAAACAACAATAACAATTTTAGCTTGCAAAATATTGATATTCACTTACAAATCATCATAGAGCCTCTACAACACATTGGAAAACCTTATTACAATCTATGAATAATTCTATACAATTTAGAAATAAAGGTGTTGGACTACTAACAATTGTGCAACAGTCAATTCTCATTGATTTAGGGTTGGTCCAGGTTGGAAATATCCTCTAAAAGTGTATGGAATTGTTGATGATGAGGGTGTAGGTACGACATATACAACTACTGGTAGAAGGTATGGTGGTGGTTGTTGGAGATAAATTGGTGCTAAAACCTTGCTGATCTGATATATTTTGTTGGAAATCAATTTGACACAACAATATGGATGCATAAAACCTTAGCCTAGAATATTGATATGATTGTAATTTGTGGTTTCAAATTAGGCACAACAATAAATTATCTTGAAATGACTGTAATTTTTGGTTTCACATTAGGCACACCAATAAATAATCTTGAATCCCTTGAACCTTTGACCAATAAGGACAATTTGATGGTGTAGAATGGTTTGCTTGCAAATATAATGGGAATGTAATGACCTTGCTTAAATCTGGTTGAGAAACTTCTGTTTTTGGTCCTGGTAATTTCATCAAACATTTTGCATACAAGGTATATTTGACTGATATAAAATTTCAGATTGTTTCTATGACTCTTATCTCCACTCAACATCAATAAAAATGCTTGCAAATGACTCTAAATTGACTAAACAATGTCCTAACATAAATGTGCAACTTATTTTGGCAATATTCAATGCATATGTGAGATCTAATCATGAAAAATGATCACCTACAGCCAACTGATAATTTAACAAACA
>VDFB02219205.1:0-19044 GCA_007258455.2 Sequoia sempervirens
ATATTTATTTTTGGGAACCAAAAACTTAGTAAAACACCCTTGAGAATATATTGAGAGGTGAAGACAAATCTGTTAGCATTGTGTTTTAGAGGAAAACATGTTAACTTCTGTAAAAGGCAGATCTTCTTTTAAGTCTGAGATTGTCAATCTTTTTACTTTACAACTATATTGGGAATGATCTTTAAACTACATTGAAACTTCCTTTTGAACCTTAAGGAAAATCTCTCTTACTGCAAATGTGTATGGAAAATCTCTCTTACTGAAATGGAGGACTTCTCTTTGGAATTATTAAAATGTATGATTGAATGAAACATAGAAGGAAAATGCATTATTTTTTGCATTTGCACTTTTTAATGATTTTGGAAACTTCCTATCAGGATTTTAAGGTGGACTCCACGAGACTCGTGAAGTTTTACCTTTCTGTTACCATCACTTGTTTTATTTATGCTTGGCCAAGCACTTGTACCATTGGAAATAGATGGATTTGTTTTAAAGCCTAGAATATATATGTATGTAGGTCTCTGCCGCCTCCTGTTGCAAGAAATATGTTTTCTCATGTTAGAAATGCATATAGGCACCAGGCATGCATCGAGAGTTCCCTCCTGTTTTACTGTGTCAGGTTGCTAGGCTCCTTATGCAGGGCCTAGTATTTCTTCGAGTTAGGAAGGAACCCAGGGAAGTCATGTACTTCGTGGTTGGGCGGAAAAGGCGCCTTAATCACACTCTTGGCCCCAGCTCGCAAGAAGACCAGTGGTGTCATGGTGGTTGGAGGTTCAGAGTTTTCATTTGCTATTGATGAACTAATGTATCATTCTTGAATGGCTTGTAAAGCCCTTGAAAATGTAATTGTATTTGACTTTCATTGTTGCAACTTTGAAATAGAAGTATTACATGAAAGAATCTGATGTAACATTGATGTATAGAATTAAAGTTTTATGATGTAACATTGAAAAAGATGTTTGTAATGGAATTATTGATCCCTTTTGAATATGGATGAACATATATGAAAATGCATTGATATACTTTTGCCATGTGCATAATCTTGATGAATTACAATGTTATTATTATTTATATACATGAAATGCAATTTATGATCTCCTTTACATTGAGCTCACTTTGGAAGCTCTCATTGATGACATAATTTACTTATATTCTAAATGAAATGGAATGAACTTTTAAAAATGCTTTTGCTCATCTCTAAGCTACATGAGGTGTCAGGCAGTTTTTCACATGTTCATTCACACATTTGAAGAAACATAGGTAGGCCACTTTGTTGACTTTCTCTTTAGTTGAGCGGAGGTCGTCAAACTTTTTTCTTCCTCCTCTGCCTACACTTTAAACTCCTCATTGGAGTCATTTCCCTTGTCAATGCTTGGGTCTGAATCTGGATGCTCATCATTCCACAGCTTATCAATTTGTTCATCTAACTTCATGCTTCCATAAGGGGCGTCTAGTTGCTTGGTCTCTTTGTGGTACACCCTGAAAGCTTTGATTCTTTCCTCACTCCATTCCTCTTCTTGTGATAACTTTTTGTATAGGGTGGCTCCCATTTTGTGCTTTTCATCATATTTCACCACAATGAAGTAGAAATTATGCCATGGCGGCCTACTGTCGTATGTAGGAAAGTGAATCATGTCAACCAATAAATCATCATCATCCTTCAGCAAGTTGTGCCTCTTTTCCCAGTAAGGTCGAGAACTGTGAGTTGCCTTGATATGCTCATATGGTAGGTCATTGAAAGGGTCATAATTCCATTTGTCACAGATCATTACCAACCCTAGATGAGCCAGCTAATCTTGCAACAACATGTGTGTCTGCTTTTTCTTCATGACCATTATTTTAAAGCTTATTGGGCAGGTGAAAAATCCCTTCTTCTTGGGTTTTCCTCCACATAAGGTAATATCAATAATTGATGCTTGCTGGAACATTTCGAGGGCTAGCACTCAATTTTTAACACATTCCAAAAGCCATAATGGTTCCTCAGTGAAGCCTCGTAGCCGAGTGAATGTGAAATCCACTCTGAAAAACTAGTCACATTTGGGAGTGAAGTTTTGCATATGCCCTATCTGCTCCTTAGTGAGCCAGTCAATACCATCCTCTCCTTGCAAATCTTGCAAAATCAGAGTCAAGAAATAATTTGAAGATGCATAATAATAGTAAGTAGAAGAGAGGAGAGGATTCCATGCAAAAACTAGCTTCCTTCTACCCTTTTCATCAAAATATCCAACTTCACATGCATATTGAAGAAATCAGGGTTTTGATGCAAAAACATATGGGCAAGGAAGGAAGGAAACCTAAATTTCCATTGAATTCAGTAATCCTTTATTTTCCTTATCATCTCCTCAACGAGGAATTATGCAAAATCATACCAAAAGAAAGAGTGTTTCCTGTGAAACTAGAATCTTGGACGCAACTGAAATGCGTGCACTTCCTTGTCAGTGTCCAAACCACAAACAAATGCCAACATTGAGGAGGCCTCCTGCAAGTTCATGGGGAAAGCACTGTGTTGCATCAAGATCTTTGGTGGCTTCTTGTGGTCTGCCTCAATCCTTTTGGTTTCTTTGTTATAAAAATCCAAAGCCTTTTGTATTCCTTTCCATGTGTTTTCCCCCTTTGTAGGAGTGAATGTCTCTATTTCTTCCTTTCTACAACTTTGGTTAGGGATGCACAACATATTCCAGATAGCTCCCAGGAAAATATTAACCTTTAGTGTCTGGCCCTCGATAGTGTTGGTGCTCAAGTTGAAATGTTTGATGGCCACATCGACTAGTTTTGGGCAATAGTGCACAAACAATACCATATATTGTGGGAGCCCGTTTGGACCATATCTTTTGTGCAGTTGACTACGGGTCACTGTATATCTTCATCCTTTCGCAAGCTGCCTCCCTCAAAGACTTAGGGTTCTTTGCAAGATTGAGATCATGAATATTATCCTAGTCCTCCTTGATTAGAGCCTAGTTTCTATAGTTTATGGGCTTTTCTAGTTCTTGTGTGTTCATCCACTTTGACTTGTCTGGTATACCAGGCGTAGCATAAGAAATTTCTTCAAAGAAATAGACAGTTGGTGTTGCTCTCATAGCATTAAACAAGCTTCGTGTTGCCTCTCCCTACGCCTCTTTCTATTAACTTTCTTCAATTTTTCCTTTGCTGAAAATTTCTGCTTAGCTTGAATTTTCTACAATTTTACCTTGAGTCTGGTTGTGCTCAAAACTTATTTTTCTTTGGGTAGCGTGTTTGAATTTTTTTTTAAGTGCTTAAACACTCACATGCAATACTTAGCTATTTTTCCTCAATGTGGTAGATGATAGTTTCCTTTTTTCATTTAATTCGACATGTACCACCAAACTTTGGCTTATGCAAAATGAATTACTTGCTATTTTGAAATGATAAGAATTCATAATTACAATTGGTAACCATATTGTACAACATGATTTCCTTGGAACTTGAGCTTCGTTAGTAGCTTAAGCATTCACATGCATTGGCAATTAATATCCCAAAAGGAATGATTAAGCCAAAGATGCGATCAATGTTTGAAAATATATGAGTTATGCCTTGGAGTTTGCAAAACACCTACAAAATGACACCTCAACATTTGTTTGTGCATAATACGGCCAGTTACTGCCAGTGCTAGCTTAGGCTAATTAATTAGCCCTTATTATTTTTGCACGCAACAAGTTGTACTTAGCAGACGCAACTGGGTGGGAAATTTGAGCAAGCCCTGGCAAGACTTTCAAGTTGGTACTTGACTGGCCTCATGCTTATGGTAAGAAAATTACCACACATTTCCTTGCTTTTTCTATAAATAGGCACTTAGGCAGTAGTGAAATCACAATTAGTGATTGAGAAAAATTTGGCAATAGGTAATTGGCTTAGCCCTTTAGCGTTAGCAGTTGCGTAATATTTCCATAGGCTAGACTTAAGCAATTTTCAAAGATAGTTTTAAGATAGTTGCAAAGTTTTTGCTAGCATGAATACCCCAATTAGGCTAGTTTCTCATAAATCCTAGATGACATTTTTAGGTGAGATTTCAACTAGGCGCATGAAGCGAATGACCAAGAATAAGCACTCACTAGCTATCATAGCCATGAAATGGGTTATGGGATGTGATTGCCTTGAATATGAAGACATGTGTGCTCTCATTTTGTCGTGTCGATGCTTGATATCGAGATTCCCAAGCCACTGGTTCTTCGTCTAGTGAAATATTTTTTTCCAAAGAAATACCTAAATGGCTTGGGAGAGGTAGTGGTGAACATTGCATGCAGACTCGGTTTGCCAATGACAAGCGACCTCAAGAGATACATCGAAGAAGACGCAGTCGTACCGTGGATGTCATTCCTGAGTGGTTTTCACCTCCAATCGTAGAATGAGCATTGCTTGAGGGTCACTCATGCTTGTCACTTCATCTTTCACATATAACATGTGGTGTCATTCTATGACATTGATTGGTACACGGATTTCAAGAACCTGGTATTCCCTTTGCCGCTTTCCATTGCCCCCGTGAATGATGTTGTTGATGCTACCCCTACTGACGAAGAAATTGTGGATGCTATTGTTGATGCATCCATTGCTGCCGCTCATGCCGTAGACTGAAAATTTCTTTGATCTTTCTTTTTCTTTTAAGAACTCATACTAGTCAGCTTTTTTTTGTATATAGGTTTATCGTCGAATATATGAAAAAGAAAGCAGAATATAGCTATATACTTTAGGGTAAAATCACAAACTTGTGTCACACTTTTGGCCAAATAAATGGTTCCGAGCGAACTATTTTCAGCTAGAAGATATTCGGCTGAGTGGCTTTCAGCCGAAACCATGTGGCGCCAACATGGCAGGTACATTTTCGGCCGAAAGGTACTCGGTTGAATACAACTGGTCAAAAACATGAAAAAAGTGTGTATATCTAGTATTTATAGCTTGGAAATATCAAGAAATTTTTGATCAAACACTATTCAGCCGATTAGGATTCAACCGAATAAGCCATCCACATGGCAGGTGACATGGCAGCAAAGTCACCATTTTCTCAAATTTCTAGAAAATTTCAAATTCTACTAAATATTTCTTCAATCAAAATTATTTAAAAATAAAAAATAAAATTACCCTTTTGTAGAGCTCAGAGTGTTGAATCCATATATATATATATATTTGATTAATTTTAGTATATAAATATTTTAAAATATTGCAAGTAGGTTGTTCAAAGTCAAAAAGAGGCTCAGTTGAAATTAAATAAAAAATAGTAAATCATCATAAAACAAATTGCAAAATATATTTCCCTGGAGGAGAGAATCTTGTTCATAAGGGTATATTTTTTTTTTGAAAATGAAAAAAAAAAACAATAGTTGACGTCAACTGAAAACTATCAAATTCGGGTTAGTTTGACTTTAAAATGTTATTACGAGAAAAATATACATCAAAATTTATTTTTTTGTTCCATGCTCTAGATATTGAAGTCATCTATCTAGGAAAAAAAATTAGGAGAAAATGATTTTTTTTTCTATATGTTTCTTGACATCAACTAAACATCACTTTTTCTTGAAATTTTCAGCATAAAGAAATCTACTTTTAAATTGATAAAAATATATCAAAAAAAATTTAAAAAAAAATAAAAAATTATACAAATAAACTTCAACAAAAGTTCTACATTTTATTAGTTTACATCATTTTGAAATTCAAAACATAAATACCACTTTTATGTGGTTGAAGTTGAGAACTTTTTCTCATGTTGGCCAATTTTTTATAAAGTGTGACACAGGTTTGTACTTTTACCTTTTAGAAGTGTGGCCCTTGAGCCATTTTGGAAATGTAAATACTAAAGCATATATATATATATATAATGAAAATATAGCTTTATATAATCATCTTGTTTCATTTGCTTTTGGATTCTGCAATGTGGGTTATCATTTCTTTTCTAGCATATATGTGTTCAATTCAATTCTACATGTGGGTGCTTGATTTTTTCTGTCTTTTGAGACACAATTTTTTTTCCTTGCTCTTTGCAATAATGGGCTACATTCACTTCCGCTTCCTCGCACCAAGAATTAATAAAAGACCAGCCAACAAAAATAAAAGGGAAAGAAAGAAAAAAACACTATTAACATATTTACATCGGTGGGATGAGCAAGCCTAATTAAATAACTTAAGGTGAATTTCATTGACCAGAATTCTCAATGCTTCTTGCTCCATATTTTCTAACTCGAATGCATTGTGCTCCCTACATCGAATTATCTTGAACGAGTTTTCCCAAAGGCTGTCAAATTTCTTGTGCTGACCTGGCTTCACAGCCCTTTCATTAAACTTTAGCACTAAATCTCTGCACTTTAGACCTTGGTTGGATGCTTTCTTGTCAAACCATTGTTCAACCACCAGTTGGCAATTAGTCATGGCTATTAGGGACTTTTCCCTCTTTTCTTGTACTTCGAGCAACTCGGCCAGCCAAACCTCCATGGCGTCGTTTTGCTCCACCTCAAGGGATTTTAACAATTGCAGTGTCGAAATCTCCATGGAGATAGGCAATATCGCCCTCTTTTCCATATACTAGCTGATATGGGGAAGTCTTAAGGACTTGCTTAGGGGTTATGCGGTCTGCCCAAAGCGCTACTCGAAGGTCTTTATGCCATTCTTTTTGGTGCTCCAACCCAATCCTTTTAAGGAGGCAGACCAGATTCTTGTGTTGTCAACTTGGCTAGGCCATTCCCCTACAGATAGTAGTTTGATGATGTTTTTAAGGAATATTCCATGCGTAAGTGCAAACTAGCATACCTTAGAGCCTAGGAAAGCCTTGGTGTTGTCTAAAATGATGGTTTTAGGAGGGTCGAATCTTGTCACTAGCTCCTCGAGGAAGCCCGCTATCTCTGCCTCTGTCGCATTTTTCAGTGGCACAACTTCAATCCACCTAGTGAAGTAGTTCGTGGCCATCAAGATCCATTTGTGTTTGGCATTGGAAGCAAGGTTGATCATTCCGATGAAGTCAAGGCCCCATTGCACAAATGGTTTATCAACCACTATCATATTGAGAGGCATTGCAAAATTCTTTCTTCTTCCCGTGAAGAACTGGCATTCCTTCCAAGCTTTGACCAATGAGTAGGAGTCATTGAATAGCGTCAGCCAAAAGTAGCCTACGCACATGATTTTGAGGGCGATGGTCTTAGCGAAGAAGTGTTTTCCTGCGGCGCTGCTCTGGAAAGTGTCAAGAATTCTCTTTGCTTGCTCTGTGGTGACACACTGCAATAGCATGATGTTGAAGTTCCTTTTGAAAAGGACCCCCTCGATGAGTGTATATCCACTATTCTGCAGTCGATAGAATCTTCTCTTCTAAGAAGGAAGGTCTGGCAGATATTTTCCAGTATGCATAAATCTCACTTTGTCTACCAGCCAACAACCTTTAGACTCTAAATCATTCATTAGAACTAGCTCTGATTGCTCTTCTTCGGTGGCCATTTCTTCTTCGTGCGCAAGATATTCACACAATCCTCTTCCTCGAACAGTCTTTGTAGGCTTGAACTCAATGTTGTACTCAATGATCTTGGTGATCCAATTGGCCCCTTTTTCAATTATTTCTCCTTCCATGATGTATTTGTGCACACTAGAATGTGTGACATAAAAAATTATGTTATTGCAAGCTATTAGATGGCAGAACTTCTTGAGTCCCTTTACTATTGTGAATGCTTGCCTCTTGAAAAAAATTTAGTTTGTCTCATATTCTTTCAGGGTCTAGGAGTGAAATGATATCAAGTGTTCTCCCTTTCCCTCATCATCTTTCTAAGTTAAGACAGTAGCAATGCTTGACTTGCTACTAAATACAAACATTATGAAGTCCTTTGATAAGTCTGGGTTGACCAGCACGGGAGATAAAGAAATAGCATCCTTGACTTTCTCAAAGGATTCTCTGGCTCCTTTTGTCCATTTGAATGTTTGATCCTTTTTCAACATCAGGGTGATTGACCTAATTATTCTTGCAAAGTCAGAAATAAATTTTCTAAAAAAAATTACTTTTCCCATTGTTGACCAAAAGGGGAAGCTCTTTGATTGCCTTCACCTACTTAGGATCAATCAGAATTCCTTCTTTGGACACTACTTGTCCCAATAGCTTGCCTTGCAAAACTCCGAAGACACATTTTTTCGGGTTCAAGGATACCCTGAACTCCTAAAAGTTTTTGAAAACCATCTCAAGGTGGTCAAAATGATCATCCTTGGACTTGGAGAACATAGTGAGATTATCCAAATAGATTAGGATAATCTTATGGATCAGCTCATTGAAAGCGATATCTATTGCCCGTTGGCAGATGGCTCCTACATTTGAGAGACCAAAAGACATTTCAGCATATGCGAACATTCCCCACTTGGTAGTGAACATCATTTTATGTTGGTCCTCCTCCTTGACTTGGATATGATTGTAACTAGAGAGTCATCTAGCAAGAAAAACATCTCTGATTCTACCATTGTCTACAAGATTGACTCCATAGAAGGTAGTGGGTAGCGATGCTTTAGGGATGCCTTGTTCAGATCCTAAAAGTCCACACATAGGTAGATAACTATGTTCTTTCAGATTGGGACTAGGTTTGATGTCCACATGCTATGCTTAATTGAGAAGACAATCCACGACTGGATTAGCTTTGTTAGTTCTTGAGCCATTAACACTTCAATCTTGGGATTCACCGATCTCTATTTTTGGTGGACCGATTTTGCACCTTTCACCAGCTCTATTGTGTGCTAGATGATATCAGGATCATATCCCTTGAGGTCATCATATGACCCTGCCACCACTCCTTCATACTTTTCACAGAAGTTGATGAGCCTTTCTTTATCATGGTGTGAAACATCTTTCCCAACTTTGAGTTTTCTCCCCTCTCTGACCTGAAGATTTGCATAGTTGCTTTTGTCTGCTACAAACTTCCTCTTGTCCTTCCTTGCATCGTCACAATAAAAAAGGTTTACGAGAGTGACCAATCCTTTGGGAAGCTTATTAGATTTCAGTTGAATGATTTATCCTTCATAAGCCTCAACGATCTTCGGTTGGAGTTGGTCGGCAAATTCTCCCGACTATTGGATAAATGAGGCAATGTGTTCATCACTGTCAAACACTTTCCAACTTTGGTCACTATTTGGGATTTTCGGTTGGACTATCACTCGCACAAAGTGTATATTGTGCATGAGGTCGAAGGCGGGGTCAAACTGGGATTCGATTGTTGACATGTGATTCACATCTGTATTTTGTTCTCTGGGCACCGTTTGAATGTTGAAGGCTTCAAATCCCTCAATCAGGTCTTATACTCGATGTCTATAGGATCACATACGAACATTCTTGGCCACGAAAAAATCCTGAAACTTGATTGAATACTAGTTAAGAATCTTCGAACGCCATTAGTTGCTTGATGCTCATTTGCTCTGCAAGGCTTAAACCTTGCACTAGTCCTTCATATTCAACTTCATTGTTTGAACAAGCAAACTGGAAGCGAAAAGACCTTAGTGTCTTTTAATTGTGTGGGGATATCAAACATATCCCAGCTCCTGCGCCTACCTTGCATCTTGCTCCATCGAAGTGCAACGTCCATAGCTCTAAAGCTTGATCACTTTCAGGTTCTTTAACGACCTTCAGGAGTACTTGATCTTCATCGTAGATGACATAGGTGCCCAACTTGATAGCATGGTAGTTTCTGAAAGGATCAATATCTATATGTTTTCTCAAGAGAGCATCTTCTTGATCAGACCAATTTTTGGTCACTTTTTCATCTTCTAGTAGCTCGGTGCAATACATTTCTTGCTTGGTGATAGAGGTATGAGCGGCCTCAAAGTTGATCATGACTTCATCAACCACATTATCTAAATGCAGAGCTTTAGAGACTATCTTCATTTTCACACCATGCTTGATTCTGAGGATCATGTGTGACCATTCTAGAGAAAGGTATTTTCCTACCTTTGCAGTGACTTCTCAAGATAGACAGAGGCCGAACATGGGGGGAACGTCTATGATCACAGTATCTTGCAACACTATGATACTAGGGAAGGAAAATGGGGTCAAGGGAAGGTCCTTGATGAGACCAATAGTTTCAACTTTGTTTCCATCAAGCTACATGACTCCTCTCTTTAAAGGTTCATAACTAAGTCCTAAAGCTTCAACTATTAGTTTAGGCATGACTGTGGTGCTAGCATCAGAGTCTATCATGGCATTGTGCAATAGTTTATTCCCTACTATGAGAGTTAGGAAAAAGGGTTTAGGCTTTGTTTTATCTTTAACCTCGGAAGAGACTGCTTCCATGCCATTTGTGAGAAATTTAGTAGGAGGTAATGGATCAATGACCTTTCCTTTAAGCAACTGCTATGTTGGCTTTGTGCTTGTGTCCTCCTGGAGGGCCTTCTACAAAAATGTCTTTTGTTTTGGAATAGCTAATATATCCCAAAGAGACACATTAGCGGATGATTTTTTCAATTGTTTCACCACATTGAAGGGTGACGGATTCAGTAACTTCTGCTCCCTAGCTTTGGTTATAACAATTTCCTTTCACAGCAAACATTGTTGTACTACTACGGAGGTGTCGAGTGCTTGGTCAAAAGCACTTTTGGGCTGTAGACTAACTGGTTGCGGGATGACTAATTCACCGGTGAATCTCCTTTTCGAGCAATTGTTGTAATCAAACTACACCTGTGGTGTTTTTGATGGGGATGCATCATTGGAAAAAATTGCCTCTTCTTCTTTCATCCATGAGAAGAGTGCACGATCAAGAGCGATGTTTGTTTCTTGCTCCAGGGACATCCCTTGCATTTGTGTGGTAAGCACCACATTTTCCATTTGTGGAGAGGCATATGCATAACCTCTGTAGTCTGAAGTCGCACCTTGGCTATGTTGCTCTGCCACCTTTTGTTGTAAATTACCGCATGGGAAATTTCAAGGCATATGTGTGTTGCCATAGAGGAAGCACCAAGGGTTGATGTCATCCACTAAATTGTTCCACCCCACTGTATATTCTCGGCTCGAGCTTGGGTTAGCACTCTGTAATGGAGAAGGCACAAGTACCATTGATTAGTTGTTTGCATCTACGGATTTGTGCGGGCGCCTCCCTAAAACTGGTTCTATTGGTAAGAAGATTTCCCACCTTGATAATTTTGGTAGCTCGACCTCGGAGGGACAGCCTGATTTCATTTGATGAGAGTTATTTCATTGGCAATAGTCCACAACATTTCCTTGAACTTTCTCATCTCCTCCTTTGAAGAGCCAGATGTAGAAGCATCGTTCTGTGGTGCATTCAGATATGTGTACATGGATTGAGAAGGAGTCGACGCACTGGTAGATGCCATTTCCTAAGCGAGAACTGATATTTCTAGAAACATAGGCATGATGGGTCGAGGTGGAAAATTCTTGGTGTCTATCAAGTTTTTCTCCACCTTGACAACGATGTTGTATGCGTCTGGTCTAGTAGTTCCACCAAGGGACTGGATCATCATCGAGATGTCAACGTTGATAGATTTCAAATAAAACATGAATGTTAGATCGACGGTCGAGTGGATAGCAACCTATATTCTTTGCCAAGTTATATGGAACTGGGCATTAAAATCAGTCATGGCTTCGTGCGAGGCTCGCTTTATGGTAGACAATTAATGATATAGTGAGGATCGGTCTCCGTCATTCGAAAATCTTTCATAGAAAGGATCTCCAAGCTGATCTCAGGTGTTGATAGTGTTAGTTCAAAAAGTTTGATACCAATCCAGCGCCCTACCTCTGAAAGAGGATGCAAGCAACCTTAGCGCTACATTATGGGTGGTGATTCTATGCACCAGACATACGTTTGCCACATCTTGTAGATGTTCGGCGGGTGTTCTTGAGCCATCTACGATGAATTTAGGTATAGCTTTTAAAGCAGAGACTAGGATAACAACTTAAATGTCGGGTGCTACTGGTGCTACAAGGGGACTTCCAACATCCCACGCCACATAATTTTTGTTTGTGGCTGGAAACATGGCTAGCAGAAGGGGCGGAGGAAGCTAAACATTCACTATTTGGGTCACGACCTGTACTGTTCCTAGTGGCGACACTAGTGTATACATAAAATGGTCACATCACATTGTCGGTAATTAATTAAATTTTTTAATATTTAATTAAAATCTTCAATTCTATCGTGTATAAATAAATTTAAATAATTTATTTATATTTCTTCATTATTCTTTATTTTGATTAAATAAATAAGTTTATTTAATCATCTTTTACGTATTCATTTCTTAATTAATTAAATAAATATTACGATTTATTTATATTAATTATCATATAATCTTAGTTTGAATATCTTATTCAAATAAAGATTAAAATATTCTTCTTCTTCTAAATATCTATTTATAATTAAATATTTCAAATATTTAATTAATTCCTCTAATTCGATTCATATATCTATTTATAATTAAATATTCATAAAATATTTAATTAATTCTTCTAAATATTTCATATTCTTCTAAAGTCACATTACAATTAAATATTACAAAATATTTAATTAAATCTTCCATAGTATAAAAATCAAAAATCAAAATGCAATAAATGAAATTAAATAAATTTATTTATTTAATTAATTTTGGGATTTATCTTCAACACCCGTGAAACAAACTGCCAAAATAGAAAATTAAATTTTCTCTGTTTCTGTGCAGGCTTGTTCCCGTGGGTTGAAGACAGGAATCCATCCTTCTCTCCAACCTCTCAACCTCTCCCATTTTCTTCTCAACTTCTTCATCTTTCACCATTCAAACCTACCAGACAATCTCATAGCCGTAGATTCTTGCCAGCCGGGATTGTGCCTGCAAAAATCTATAAATACGACTGCCGGGAGCTCCAAATGATATAGAAGTTTTAAGCAAGTAAATTATAGGCAAATTTCATAGCATTCATACTTTCATAGCATAGAATCATAGCATAATATAGCATAGAATCATAGCAATAGCAGTATAGAATCATGATATTTTTCATTCACAGCCCCTGTGCATAATCCACAGCCCCTGTCCATATCCGTATTAGCAATTCCATTCCATCAGCATATAGAATAGAGGTTTTTCATTTGCATACTCATTCTACAGCAGCCATTTGGAGAAGCTTACATCAAATCTGAGAGCAGCAACTTCAAATTCCTGGAGATAGAGGAAGATGAAACGGCTCTGAAGAAACTTTGTTTTATTTGATTTCATTTAGTTTTCTTTAGTATAATGTTTCATTTGTGTTTGTGTTTTCAATTAGATTAAACATAAAAAACACACACATTTTTGGCACCCACCGTGGGGCTCTTGCCCCCTTTTTTTAATATCTGTTTGTAGTTTCTTTTGGCAGTTCTGAGACAAAGGCAACCGAGAATAGCCTTGAACAACCGCGTTTGAGAAGTTCATCTCGGTTTAAGCATTTGAAATTTGCAGCTACCGTGACAACTATTGCAAGCATCGCCAATAACTATTGCAGCCCTTCATCACTTTTCGCCATAATCACTTTGCGGCCCATAATCGATCTTGCCGGTGCCCATGATCAATTTTGTAAGCCCGCAAGAAGTGTTCAGCTTGTAATTAATGTGCAAAGCCTATAATGTATGTTGCAGCGCAACTTTTAAAAGGTAGTATTTTGTAATGCATGGTGTAAAAGCAGTCTAGCCCGACTTTGTGGCATGGATGGTTAAAGAATTTTAAGGATAAAATGAACCAATCTGGTGGTATCTAAAGTAAAGCAGGCTTAATCTAGGGTAGTTATCTAAAGTAAAAAGAAGCAATCCTAGGGTAGTCATCTAAAGTAAAGCGAACCAATCTAAGTTATTCATGTAAAGTAAAAGAATCAATCCTAGGGTAGTCATCTAAAGAATTAAAATGAATCAATCCCTGGGTGAGCATATATTTCGTTTAGGGCTTAAAAAAGAATTTTCTTTTTATGTGAAGCAACATCTTCACTTAGTTTAGAAAATTTTCATTTGGTGCTTAAAAACTAAATCTTTGTTTGCTTTGCTTCAATGGTGATAGGCCTATGCTCTCCCCTTAACTGGGTGATCAAAATGCCAAACTCATCAATTTCCCTTTATGCAATTTACAATTTTATTAATACCTCTTAGAAGGCCTGTCGTAGTGGGAAAAAGTACTCACCCTACGGGAACGACCTAAGTGGGAACAATAGTGAACAGCCTTGTAATCAAATCACGGATGGTTGATTCAAATCCCATTAAATGATGAGTGTGTTGATAACCATCCCCAAATCCTTTGTTCTAAAGGTGAGGTCTCGAAGAGGGAGTCTATCATTTATTAGCCTTCGAGGCAGAGCTACCTCTGAACCACAGTGTAGTATCTTGCAGTCAGTTTTGAACATCGTTTCAATCCGCGGTCTGCGAGGAGGAAGAATCTACCTACAAGATACTCACCATATAACTGCCAAGGATTGTTTGCTCAGGGGATCCGGTATCCACTTCCGTCACTCTGAGTACGCACCTGGAAAAGACAAAAACACGGGCGCCCTTTCAGGGGTGACATGGCTTTGTGAGTCGACGCAGTTCTAAGATGTGGGCTATTGATTGCTATGATGACCTACTTGAGAACTAAGAGTGAGTCTGTTTGAAGTGCTTATCATGTGTAAAACCCGTTAAAACACTTTTTGAACAACATTTTGGTTATACACTTGATGTTTAGTATAGGACTTAAGACAACCGCTTTAAAACTTGTTTGATGTGTTTTCAATACATTAATTTAGATAAGATCATCCAAAACACTCATTATCACATTGATCAATCTCATGTTATGAGATTGGAAATCCACAAAGTTTGTAAAGAAATCCATTTCCAAAAGGATTAAGAAGCCAAAGAAACCCCTCAATCACAAGAAATTATTGAAGAAGCAACGATTCTTGTATCAAAGTCGAAAAGTTTTACTCAAATATAGAACCTTTCTTCATAGGTATCATGATTGTGTTAGAGGTCTTTCAGATGATTATGCTATAGAGCCCTTATATTCACAAGCTTACTTTCAAAGAAGAGCCCTTTCTCAAAGGCATAACCATAGTCAACGCATTCGTTTCAGTTATATTCCCCAACCCGCAATCGAATATTCTACTCGTCCAAATCAAATTTTGCAATAGAGAACTTAGAATACATTAGGCATCTATCATAAAATCCATCCTTTTACAAAGCCATGATCAAAATTTCATAAAGTACAAAATCATCCTTTTCTTGATCTTTTTCTTATATTCCCACTAACAGGATTTTCATCCTTTCACTTAGGGAACAACACAAGCTACAAGATTAGAAATTTTGTGTAAGTCATAGAATCTTCATTCTATCCTGACTTTCATATATATCACATAAATTGCACTATTTCACTCTTTTGATCAAAAGTAAGTAGAATTTGGAGCAAAATCTATGCCTATCTTCACGAGATCTCAAAAACAAATGGAAAAAGACGAGGGAGAAACCACTACCGGTAAAATGGGTGACCGTAATGAAAAAGAAGAGGAAACGTTTAATCTTGATGAGTTAACAGAAGAAAAGCTTCAAGAAGCAGAACAAGATCCCCAATTCCATACTCTTATGGAAAGAATTCTAGAACGTAACAAAGAAAAATATTTTCTTTCATTAGCTAATCAACGAGCTAAGTTGCCTCACACCTTTGACATAGAAGGGATTAAACAAAATCCTGAAACTCCTCCTAATGACTTTAGTGCTCTTAACCAATAGATAAAAGAATTACAAGGGAAAATAAAGGAAATGCAAGGAGGTACAACAAAGAAATATGTTTTGGAAGACATATCTCCTTATCCATTTGATAGGAGTCTTCAAATGATTCCATTTCCAAAACATTGCGAAATTCCTAAGTATGATAGGTATAATGGAAAAACTGATCCCATAGACCATGTTAGGGATTTCCGAAACATGAGTCTTGAATTCACCTATGACGATACTTACTTGATGCGATTATTTCCACGAAGTCTAGGTGTACAATCCATGGAGTGGCTTTCAAAAATCACTCCACCTATCAAAACTTTTGAGGAGTTGATAAATCAGTTTATCTCACAATACTCCTACAATATTCAACATCAAATAACAATGCTTGATCTTTGTAAAGTGAAACAAAAAGTAGGAGAACCCTTTACTACATTTTTACAAAGGTGGAGAAGGTTATTTGCACGATATTCTCGTCCTATTCCTGAAAAGGAAAAGATGGATATCTTTGTCAATAGCCTTGATCCAGAATTAAGCTATAGGCTTAACCTTCATTGTCCTCATAACTTTGAAAAATTGATTGAAAATGCAATCACCATTGAAGGGGCCTTGGTTAAAAGGGGAGTGATAAAACTTGATAATCGAAGTACATCAAATCAAAACAACGATAAAACAAGGTTTTGGAATAGAAACAAAAATGTTGTTAATGATGGTATATTGGATGCAAATAATTTACGAACAAGGCCATCCGTTTTCAATCTATCAAGTGTTCCAAGAAACAATTCACAAGGAAACAACAATCAACAAGGACAAATTTCCAATCAAGAGAAACATGACCAATCAAAATACCAATCAAAATCGTGATAATTTCAATAATAATCTTGGCAATTCACAGGCTTATCAAATCCATCTAGACCTTTGTTCTTTTCAAATCGTGGGACTTTTACGCTTTGGGTCATCCTCTTGAGATGCGCTCTCCAAGGAGCTTCTTGATAATAAGGTTATCACCTTACCACCACAAAGAGATTATGAGCCATGAAGTCGAGCACCATCATGGAATGACTCGTATTATTGCAATTATCATCAATGTAAGGGTCATAGAACGAACAATTGTCAAGCTTTGAAAAATCTAGTACAAGATTTAATTGACAATGGTACCATTACAATTGAGGGACATCATACCAATGATGATCATCAAGCATTCAAAGATCCTTTGCCAAACTATCAAAAGGGAGAAACATCGGATACCAAAGCCAAAAGCATACATAATGTTGAAGACAATATAATCCATCACATTCACACAGATGATAATCGGGTTAATGTTATCAAAATCAAAGGAAAACAAGAATATCAACAGGTTAATGTAACAACAAGAGGTCAAGCAAAGGTTGTTTTAAAAGGAAGTTCATCTAAAACAACTATTTCTTCTCCAAGTCAGTATAATCTGGTTGATCAATTGAGAAAAACATCAGCTCAAATATCCATTCTTGAACTTCTCAAAATATCCCCCATACACAAGAATATTTTAGAAGAAGCTCTTGTTAATACAACTGTTGATACTGATCTAGATGCAAACAAATTTCAAGCCATGGTGGGACATTTATCTTCCCCCACTTGTCTTTCATTTTCGGACAAAGATGATGCTTCCATGACACATCCACATAATTCCTCGCTCTATCTTGAAGTCATGATCCATAAACATCGAATTAGACGTGTCTTAATAGATGGAGGAGCTGGTTTGAATATTTGTACCTTAAAATTAATAAATGCCTTAGGAATATCAGAAAATGAAATTGACCCACGAAGGAAGATAACCATCAAGGCATATGATGATGAAGAAAGAGCTTCTAAAGGATTAATATTGTTACCTATCAGAGTGGGACTTGTTGTGAAGAATACATTTTGTTAGGTTCTAGATCGAGATCTGTCTTATAACATACTTTTGGGTCGTCCGTGGATTCATGATATGCAAGTAGTACCATCAACATATCATCAATGTATCAAGTTTCCATATGATGGACAAGAAATAACTATACAAGCTGATTACAATAGTACCCAAACTTGTTCAAATCTTAGAGTAACTCAAGATGTCTTTGTGCCACACAATAGGGAAGCTCTTGCTATTTCTTCTTCCAATTTACAAGTTCAATTGCAAGAATTGACAAAGAATCTTGATACTAAGCTGAAGTTTAAAGACAAAGGGGTAGGTGAATATTCACTATCTCTCTCTACTTTACCTCCTTCTCCAAGATCACATGGTTTGCCAACTTTATCAAATCAAAAGATTGCAACCGCTTCTACATCTCAAACTTCCGTGCCAATCACAAAGTTTGATGGAAAATTTATTAGAGCTAATACCACTGAAGAAGAAGCTGAAGATAGGGACATCCTAAATTGGCTATACAAAGATGAAGATGAATCTCTCTTGCACATTAAGTTGCCTAAAGAACAATATGGTAAGGGGTACGCTATCATGCAAAAGATGGGCTATGAAGGGAATGGTCCTATAGGGAAATGAAGAGAAGGAATTGTGGAACCAATTCAACCTATTTCAAATCATTCAAGTGATAAAACAGGACTTGGATATGGTAAAGATAAAGAAGAATCTACTTCACAGCAGACACAATTAACTCATGAAGGAGGATCTGTGTCAGATAAATCTCATGAATCAGTTTTCCAATTGCAAAATAGTTCAGATACTGATTCTAATGAATATGAATGGGACACCATTTATAATGATGAATTTTGGAGGGATAAACAAGTTGATACTATACACAAATATGCACCTATTCTCATACAAGGAGAAGGCTCAAGGTCTCCACTTGATTATGTTTTACAAAGCGATCATGACTCAAGTGAGGAAGAATTAGATTCTAATGAGATTGACAATCAACAGGAGAATACCATCATAGACCTTGACTACCATGAGGATGATAACCATATCATGACTTTGACAATTCAAGACCTTACCCAACCTAATGATCCTATGCCTTTAGTTTATCCAGAACTTATAGATTGGGACATTAACGTGCCCATCCACATTCCTACATTCAATAATGACGAGGACATTATAAATTTCCTTTGTTCCTCAAATGAAGAAGACAATTGTTTCATTCAAGAATCTTATACTCATGATTTTGATAAGGAAGGTGTCAAGTCTCTTAGCTGCAAAATAAATGAAATAAAAGATGGATCTATTGGTGAAAACCGAAAAAAGGCAGTGATAGATCAAAACAAGAGAAAAATAAAGAGTGAATCCGACAGTGAAAACCTTTCTGAGGCACTAAAGGATGAGAAACTTGACACTCTTCCCAAGTATTATCATGAAAGATCTTCTATTTTGATCGAACCAACAGAATCAATCAACATAAGTACACCAGAGCAGCCAAAAGTTTTGTAA
>VDFB02219206.1:0-16025 GCA_007258455.2 Sequoia sempervirens
ACATCTTATTTTTATTTGGTGAAGATGAGAAGTTGTACACTTGTGTATTTTAAATTACAAGTATGTATATTTTTGGACATCATTGGACCGAGTAGTTGCTAGATTGTATAAGATCAAACTATTAAATGTGAGGACAAGTACATGATGTTTTAATATGTGTTCTTATCATCAATAAATGAGATTACCTAAGCTCCTTTTTTGAGCTAAATTTTGATTACTATTATTCATATTTTTTTATGAGATTAAGAGGAGTTGCACACATTTCGGTGTATTAATGGCATGTGTTAGAATAAATTATGATTGGTACTTTTTAACATATTTATTGATATTTTTATATTTAAAATGTTTTCCATAACATGTACCTTCACAACCATTGAACGCACTCACATACTTGGTTCTCTCCTCTTGTCAATTCACTTCAATGATCTAGATTCTTGTTCTCTTGAGGTATATGGTTGAATTTGTCCCTTTTCCCAAGAACGAACAACTGCCTACATAGTTGTTGGTCATGGAAATGTGTACGTCCCTCTCTTTCTCAGATCCCCTCTCTTTGTGTTTTATGTCTCACTCTAGTTTTCCCTCTATCTCCTTACGCCATCTCTCTCCCCCTATTTCTATCCCTATATCTCCCTCTCTCTATTGTAAACATAACATGAGCCTATTGGTAATGGAACAAGATTATCTTCATCTCTAGTCATATTTAGACCCATGTAAGAGGAATTTACTTATTGACCTCATGTACTGTAAAATGTATGCAGAAATAGACAAAAAAATTTCCTAAATGACCTTCCACACTCTTCGGCGTACCCATTGCGCACTAAGGTGTGATTGCTAGTTATTTCTAACACTTTCTTTCTATAAACAGTAGTCAAGCAAAAATATTCATTGAGTATTCATGATAGTGAGTTTGAGGAGAGGAAATAAAGTGAACAGTATTGATCTTATTTACAAAATAAGAATATTAGTGAAACTTAAAAATTACTGAAAAAATGAAAGGAACGAAGTCTAAAAGAGCAAAGGTAGGCATTGCTAGAGCAAAGAAAGTGATGAAACATATTATGTCTACAAATGATTCTCATTTTTACATCCATTTCACATAATTCTATCACAATACATTTCCATTTCACATTGACATTAGCTTTGAGAATTTTCTGAATAGCTTCCCATGGCAATCGTCAACATCCTCAACGCTAATGATTCCGTTGTAGCTGAAATTGTTGCGACTCCGCAAATTATTATCCAATTGATCACAAATTTCGTCGTCATCCGACATGAGATGATCCTTAATGCGCCTTATACAAATATTCTCATCACACTGCTGCAAATTATGATCTCCTTCTTGTGAATCATCCCTCATATTATTCTCACGTTCTGGATGCAAACAAACAACTTTCTCACTTCTTCCTCCTATCTGCCCTTCATTCCTCTGTGCCGCAACTCTTCCAAATTCAAAACAAGAAGAAATGAGCTTCCAGTTAAAAAAGTTAAAACAAAATATTTAAGCATGCCACTTCTTTACTACTCACAGTGAAGCGTTGCCCTCTGCAGGAAAACTCAAGGTAGCTCTCACAAACATCAAATGAACATTCCATTGCTCCAGAAATGTAATTTCCTTCATTCTGTTCCTCCCAGAAAGCAAGAAAGACTTCACTATGATACGACAGAAGTGGAAGGACCAAGCGCTAATTTATAAATTAATGCTTGCCATTTCCCCATGACAAGAGACAAGTAGAGCGACATACTGAAAATTGACTAGTAGAGCGATATGCTCAAAATTGACAAGTAAGGCGATGTGCTTGTCAAGTTTCTTCTAAAATTAATTATATACTGAAAATTGACAAGTAAGGCGATTCTGTATGCGGGCCACCATGGAAAAGATTAAAGCTTGCTTTACCCGTAAAAGTGGCGATATTTGTTTGTTCAGACGATGCAATATTGTGAGAGAATAAAAAAAGGTCGTCATACATCATACACCGAAATGGGCGTTAAAAGTTGACAAGTAGAGCGATGTACTCAGAATTGACAAGCAGAGCGATGTACTCAAAATTCACAAGCAGAGCGATGTGCTTGTCAATTCATTTTGAAATTCATTGGCATCCGGCCCACAATGGAAAAGACTAGTGAGGTGTACCCACATTGGATTGCATTAGATTTGTACAGGTCACTTTCAAGCAGAGAACACAGATAAAATCTTATGACGGTTCACGGAAAATTTTCACCAATTTCTCGCATTCTTATACTTTCTCAATGAGATGTAAAGAAAAACGGCAATGTTATGGGACTCGTAGAAATTTGTGTATAGTCTACAAATACTTATAGGAGTATTATATATGATCAAATAGAAGGATTATAATAAGAAATGATTTAACACTAGTTATGGAATTGTAAAACATATCTAAACCAAAATTTGAATTAATGGCCAACAATTAAGCATGTATTATGGTACAAAACAAGGAGGATTGTTTTGTTGAGAAACTATTAATTAAGAAGGTTTTTAAAAAGGAGGAATTTGGATATTGTTGTGAATTAAGATGTTTCAATTTTTGCAATGTTCTCACATTCTTATTAATTAATTATTATTTTTTTGTATTTTAAATGATCTTAAATAGGAAATGAAGTAATCCATTTTGAGTTGTGCCACATGTTGGATATCTTGAGTTCTTGTAAGATGTAATTAAATAAAACATCATAAGGAAATATGGGATACCTTGTGTTAGTGAGATGATATTATAGATCTTATGGCATGTAAGAGAGAGTTTAAGGGGAATTACATTGGAATCTTATGATAGATTGTGATTAATGGCATAGACATCTTTTGAGGAGATTATAGAGTCTAAAAGGGAGTGCCTATTTTGAAGAATGACATATAATTTATGACAACTTATGATGAATGTAACAAATCTACTATTTTAGTTGGATTTGATTCTCCATGATTTGGGGCATTGGAGTTTGTGACCCAATCTAGGTGTCAAATTTGTGAGTGGCTTTTTATCTTGATTTTGGGTTTTCATTTGGTAGTTTCTTATATTAAATCTTCTATACATTATGTTTGTGTGAGCATATGGTAGATCTTATGATGTGTAAGACAGAAAATTTAAGGGGAACTACATTAGAATCTTATGACGGATTGTGATCTATGTCATAAGCATATTTTGAGGAGATTGTAGAGCCTAAAATGGAGTGCTTATTTTGAAGAATGAGATATAATTTGTGACTACTTATGATGTGTGTAACAAATCAACTTTTTTGGGTCAATTTGATTCTCCATGATTTGGGGCATTAGAATTTTGACCCAATCTAGGTGTCAAATTTGTGAGTGGTTTTTGCTCATAGTTTTGGGTTTTCATTTGGTGGCTTCTTATATTAAATCTTCTATACATTGGTGCTTGGGAGTTGTGGAGATTTGTACTGTGACAAGTTTAATTTGAAAGCTAAAATGCTACTAAAAGTCACTCCAGAATTGATTGTTGACTATGTTTCTATAAAGGCTTTCTCTACAAGTGTAGTGTAACTTATTTTGTTTCCAAACAATACATTTTAGTACTTTTGATTGTGGGATTTCTTATTGAAAGGTTTTTTCCATGTAAATCATTGTGTAATGGTTTCCATTATTTATGTTATGTATATATTCTTCAACATCTTTTGTAATTGTTTAGATCAATTTTAAAGTTTCTATACATCACTCCTCTCGTGGTTTAGTGTAGGAAGTTGGTTTTGCGAGGTCAAGTCTTTCTCACACACAAACCAACTAGCTTATGGATCTAGCACAACCAATAAAACTAAAATTTCTCCACCTACTATTAGATTCATGATAATTGTTTTACCACCACTTTTACCTAGTGAGAAGCTATTAGTGTAAATAGGACCTAATTTCATATCTAGTTATTTAATTGCCATTTCTAGGTTGTGTAAACGATGAAAAAAGTTAACTGCTACAAAAGGGAATCTCCCTTGCAAGTTAACCTCACTCTTTGCACTAGATTTATAAGAGATTTCCATAAATAGAGAAACCGCGCTTCTTCTTACAAACCATACACCAATTTTTCACATTCTTCTACTTTCTCAATGAGATCAAAACGGAAAAAATAATGTTATGGGACTCAAAAATCTATTCATTTACATGTAGTAACGAAATATTAAAAAATGTGTATAGATTACAAACACTTATAGGAGTGTCATATATGATTAAATAGAAGGTTTATAATAAAAAATGGTTTACCAATATCTATACACTTTTGAAATATATGTAAATCAAATTTTGAATTAAAGGCTAATAATTACGCATGCGTTGTGGCACAAGGCAAGGAGAAGAATTACTTTGTTGAGAAACTAAAACATAAGAAGCTTCTCAAAACCTGAGGAATGAATACATTGTTGTAAAATAAAGTGTCTCGACCTTTGCAATTTCCTAGAATTTTTATCGTTTAATTATTTATATTTTATATTTTAAATGGTCTAAGTTGGCGCATGGTGTGCCACATGTTGGATAATTGAATTTTTGTAAGATGTAATTAAATAGGACATCGTCAAAAGATGTGGGATCCCTTATTTTTGTGGGATCATATAACATATATATTATGATGTGCAAGAGAGCAAAGTAAAGGGGAGTTACATTAGAATCTTATGAAATATTATGATGCATGCCAAAATCATCTATGTAGAAGATCATGGAGCCTAAAATGGAGCACCTATTATAAATAATGTAATATGACTAATGATAGCTAATGATGGGTGCATCAATTATACTATTTTCGGTTGATTTCGCTCTCCATAATTTTGGGATTAGAATTTGTGACCCAATTTGGGTGCATTGTATTTTGACAGGTTCAAAATGAGAGATAGAATGCTACTGAAACCACTCTATAGTTGACTATTGATTATGCTCATGTAAAACCTTTCTCTACAAGTGCATTGTAACTTATTTTGTTACTAAATAATACATTGTGTATCTTTAGAGTGTGGGGAATCTTATCGAAGGGATTTTTAAAGAAATCATTATGTAATAGTTTGCATTATTTATTTTTTGTATGTGTTCTAATATATGTTGTAATTATTTAGATCAATTTTGTAATGCTCCAAGCTGAAAATCTCATAACAAAACCAAACAAAAAAACCTTTTTTGAAACAAGGATAACAACATTGATAATGCAACAATGACATGTCATACTTACATGATAATATGCACACAAGTGTCACAACAACATAATGCCAAAGATAGCAAGGCACTCCATCATTGCATAAGCAAGATGGAAATATCATAAGACTAACCAATCATGGGATAGATCCACCATGATGAACAAGAGAGGGAGAAAGAGGACATCTCCACATAACAATCAGTTACACCATGCAATTGCATTCTCTCACAATAGGATTTTGTAATAGGGTGAGGGAAACATCAACCTCCAATCCTCATCTAAGCACACTAAACAGCACTAAACATAGAGGAAACCCTTCACAATATGTTACCTAACAAAAAGGCACAACTCACCAAAAACTAGAATGACAACAAGTCACTTCCAAATAGCCTCATGCTTCCCAAGACATCTTATCGCAAGGCAACATCACCTAAGGGGAGAAACTACTCCACAACACCCCATGAACTATGAGTATTTTTTAGGAAACTCACAAGATGATCCACAAAGGCTTATAACTTTCATAATACTTCATAAAACCAGAAGAATCCTCTCCCTAACCCTAGGTTTGACAATTGGGTCATATTAGGAGGTTACATACAAAATGATGTAGAATGTGGCATAAGTCCTTAATGGTGGCACTTGAGAACTAGTTAAAAGAAATACTATGACCCAAAGACTATGGTGAACAACTTTGATTCACAAATTTTTCCCAAACGAAGTCCCAAAAAAGAAAGGAAACTCAAGTTTAGAGTTAGAGAAATTTTGACTAGGTTGCAAGGTTTCAAACGACCAAAATAGTCAAAACAAATAAATGAAAAGGCATAAAAAATATTTGAAAAGGTCAAAGGGCTTAGAAATCCCTCACCTATCAATGCTTGAGAGGATTCACTTTTTGGATTTTTTATGGGAATGAGGTTTCCCCTACACAAGACCAAGCCACCACAACAACCTTAGGAAAAATTCTGAGTTTTAGATTTTTAGGCTTGTCAAACCATGTCACCCCTACTTCTACCAAGCCAACCCTACTTCCACCAGGCTGCCGCAATAGTGTTAGGATAATTTTTGAGGTCTAGATTTCAATTAGATGCATGATAAGGCTGCCTAGATATAGGACCAAACCACCCAACTATAAATTTGCATAGTTAGGTTAATTTAAGCACCAAAATAAATTTTCATTTGTTTTAATTAACACTTAAACATCATCATGACAATAAATGACAAGATTTCATTCCTAGCACCAACACCAAGAAACATAAATGAACCAAATGTTATTTTCATTTATGATTTATAAATTGTCTTTGGAGAAAGGTTTTGAATCAATATATTACAACATAAATGAATGAAATAAATCAATCAACATGAATTAAACTTGAAATTACATGATTCCATGTCATTCCTTGATCCACGAACCTTAGGTATCCAACTATGGTTACCATGCCACCTGACCTCATGTAATTGAAAGGATCAACTCTTGCCATGCTAAGAGATAGTCACATGGGCCACAAACATGACACTCATGCTAAACACTTGGGGAGAATGCTTACACACCATACACAAAATATACACTCCAAATGAACATATACACACTCAATCATCCAATCACATAATTGATCAAATGCATGCCATCACTAGTATAAACACCATAATATAATGCAATCCACATTGGGCATAATCACCAATGTCACATCACAAACTTCATTAGGCCAACTCACCAATAGCTTTAATAATACACACACAAGATACTAGGGTAAGATGCTAGAGAGTGAAATATAGAAAAAGAGATCCCTAGATCTTAATGTGTAGAACCTAGGAATTCAATGGATTTTTCTAGGGTTTCATTGAGATGTAGACCAACAAGTTGATTAGATTGACTTCCAACCATGAAGGTGAGCCATTTGGGCTTGGATCTATATCTAATTGAGGGTTGAAATGGATTGGAATTGATTTAGCTTAATTAACCTAATTAGACTGTGTCCTAATATTAAAAATGCAAGATCTTGACAACTCATTGATAGAAATAATAATTTGTTGGTGGATCTGGAAAGGCAAAGTGATATGTACCAACCTAGAAAAGCTTGTTTCAACCACTGTAAAAGGACAGTCACTAATGCGTGATTAAGTCTTTGTAATGGAGTCATGCCCAATTTTTGAGGTCTTCTGATGGCAGATTTGAGATCTTGTTTCCCTATTGTAGATTTGTCAAAGCATCATAAATAAATTTTGTAGGTGAGTTTTTGTGTCTTGAAAAGGTTTGTGACAACAAATGCAACAATTGACAAATTTCCTCCAATCTTCCTTGTGTCTTCATCAAACCTATAACCTCACATTCACAAAGAGAGAAAATATTGTGCCATATAGGGGTTTGCCTCAGTCAATCCCAAGTAAGTGTTTTCACTTCCATTATGGAAAAATGATAATGATAATGATAATGGAAAGGAAGGAATGATGAAATCGCAATGTGTTGCAACTCACCACCCTTGAATGGCTTCCTCGAAGGACTGAAGTCATACACATCTCCTAAATGATTTGGATCTTGATTGCTTGAATGCTTTGGAGACCTACAAAAATGTGTTAGCCTTCACAAAATAATGATAATATGAACACACATAAGCTTTGACATGATGTTGGATCTTGAATTGCTACAATAAATCCTCTATTTGTTTCTCTCATTTTTCTCTTGAGTTCTCTTAGTTCAATGATTTCCTTAATTTATTTTCACTTACATTTGAAATGATGCAATAACTAGGTATTTATAGGCATTTATCCTAATTTCCCAAAAAATTAGATTCTAAAAATTGACACTTTAAATTTGAATTTTGGGTGTTAAAATGCCGCCAACATATTCAAGTTTGGGTCCTAGCTAAGGAGGGGTTCACAATCACCCATGGGTGCCTAGTCCTCACCCAAATTTCCAAGACACACCTAATCATGAGAAAAATAAGAATTGGTTGTATTTATTCAATGCTTGCAATCCTTTGAAAAATAGTAAAAATTAGGCTTTGTAATGCATAATTTGGAAAATTAGGTGCTTAATTGAGTCCAATAAATTAGGGAGATGAAATGTAATGTGAAATTATTAAGGGTGACAATTTTTTGCACTATATTTAACCCACACTTTAGTCAGAGTATGAACTTACACTTAGAGTCACACTAAAGTACAAAGAAATATATGTCAAGAGGGGTTCAATTGTACAAATGTTGGAAAGATGGGATGATAAAGGTGTAAAGAAAGCTAAGGTGCAGAAACAACTCTCCTAACATCAAAACCTCAAGGAAGAATGCAGAGGTGCTTTTAAATTTTCAATTACATTCCAATTAAAATACACTTGAAAGCGATAACAGAAATAGAGAAATTAACATACATAGATGAACACCAGATTTACATGGGAAAACCCTTACGGGAGAAAAACCCACCACACCAAAAAAAATATTTCTATATTACAGTAATGGAGATTACATACATAGATCAGACTTATCTTTGTGATGTCAATTTACAACATAATCCTTGATCAACCTTGTACAGAACATTCAAGTTACAATTCTCTCATAATTGAATTCATACTAAACACTCATCAAATTGTTCATCCAACCATTCGTTGAGCTGAACATCATCTTTGATCTCAGAGTATATCCATGTTGCCACTGTCTGTTGAACTTCCTCACAAGAATGGCCACAACAGTCTAACTACCAATGGTTCCTATTCGGCTTCTCTAATTGGTCAAAGACACACCACGTAGGATAGTCATCTGGTCAAAAGTGGTAAACTTGTGTCACATGTCGGTGAGATACTAACCATGTCTCCCTTATGCCACAAATCCCAACCATCAATATCACCAAGAGTCATCACCTTCGGCAAGAGGTTATACCAAGTTCAAAAGTAGTCGATGAGATAAACCATATTGTTGAAACGTCATACCAATGTTCCAAAGGTCACATAGACATCAGCATTCCCATCGGTGAGACTATCGCTATTCGCCAAGAGATCATACCAAAACCTTCATGTTACTCTAAAATGTCCTACCATCGGTGAGACTTCAACCGTCACTAAGAGTTCTTACCAAAGCCTCCAAGTTACCCTGAGACCACCTTTCGCTAGGAATCATACCGACAACATATTATACTATTGGGAAGACAAACATTCATCGCCAAGAGTTCTTACCGAATGTTCACACCTCTCATCAATGACTTCAATCGCTAGGAGTCTCACCGAAGACACCTAATAACAAACACATGTAGCTTTTTCAGCAAGACTTTTGCTATTCAATGAGACATCATACCGAAGCAAGCCTTTTGGCCAAGGGTCTCCCCGATGACTTCAAGTGTATAACCATTTGGCGAGACATCTTTTGTCGGGATGAGCCATACTGAACGTTCATATCTCTCTCCCGATAATTGTTGTCACCACAAGTCTCCACGACAACCACTATGAACCACAGTTGGTGAGAGTTCTTACCGGGTGGAGAGAGATCACAATGACAAGGAATGTCACAATGATAGCTCTAGTCAGTAAGACATCAACAAGGTCTCAGCAACCTGAACATTTCACAAGGTTGCACAACTATTAGTCGGCCAGACAAAAAGAATGTCACACCGACTTTGCTCTTTCAGAGGTTTCAACCTGTGAAATTGAGAGACATAATTCCAACAGTCTCCCACTTGACGAAGATCACATAGGCACCTCCAAAGCACAATAAAACTATTGAAATTCATGGGAACTGAGGCCCATCAAACTGGCACACCACCTGAACTTGTCTATGCTCACTGGCTTCGTCAACGCATTTGCAACATTCTACAAAGTATCCACTTTCTCTAAAGAGAACTTTCCATCCTCCACCATGTCTCATACAAAATGATACTATACATCTATATGTTTCTTCCTGGCATGGAAAGTAGGATTCTTTTCCAAACAAATAGCACTCTGACTGTCATAGTAAATTGTTATTTTCCCTGCATCAAAACCAATGTTAGAACACAAACATTTTAACCAAATTGCTTCTTTACAGGCATGTGTTGCTGCCATGTATTCTACGTCTATAGTGGACAAAGCAACTATAGCATGTCGCTTACTCATCCAACTCATTGCACCACCATTCATCATAAAAATATATCCAATAGTGGATCTTTTGCTATCAATGTCCCATGCCCAATCAGAATCTGCATAGCCTCGAATGTTGAGAGTCCTTTGTGATTCAATCAAGTTCTCATGCTAACACAAAGCATATTCTAAAGTGCCCTTCAAATATCTAAATACTCTTTTCACAGCATCCCAATGTGTTTTTCCAGGATTAGCCATAATATGACTAAGTACTCCCACTGCTTGGGCAATGTTTTTCCTTGTTAAATACCATTGCATACATTAGACATTCAACCGCACTAGCATAAGGTACACTGGTCATGTCCTCCATCTCAGTAGGAGATTTTGGATAGTCTTCAAAAGATAGTTTTGTTCCCTACAAAACTGAAACAACTAGTTGTTTGCAATCATTCATGCAAAATCTCTTTAAAATAGTCTTGATATACTTACTCTGACTGAGCCAAAGCTTTATACTATTTCTATCCTTGGTAATTTCCATTCCCAGAATATACCTTGTTGCACCAAAATCTTTAATTTCAAACTTTACAGACAATTGAGACTTAAGATCAGAAATCATTAGCTTGCTATTGCCCATGAACAACATATCATCAACATAGAGAGCAATAATAAGAACTCGATCACTTTCAGCTTTGTAATACACACAATGATCATATTTTGATCTTACAAATCCCAATGACAAAACAAAAGTTTCAAACTTCTGGTACCACATTCTAGGAGACTGCTTTAATCCATACAGATACTTTTTCAACTTGCAAACCAATTTTTCTTTACCTTTCTCCACAAAGTGCTCAGGTGGGACATATAAATTTCTTCTTAAAAATCACCATGAAGAAATGTTGTCTTCACATCTATATGTTCAACCTCTAATTCATATGCTGCTGCAAGTGACAAAAGAAATCTAATGGATGTCATCTTAGTACAGGAGAAAAAATGTCTCCATAATCAATTCCCTCTACCTAGGAATAACCCTTCACAACCAACCTCACCTTATATTTTTCAACACTGCCATCGGACCTATTTTCTTTTTAAATACCCATTTGTAGCCAATAGCCTTTTTTCCTTCAGGCAAGGGCACCAAACTCCAAGTATCATTCTTTTCTAATGATTTCATTTCTTCACTCATGGCTTCCAACCAAGAAATTTGAATCAGACATTCTAAATGCCTCTTTCACAGTCCTAGGCTCATCAGTGCTAGAAATTAAAGCATAGACACAAGTAGAATCTATCAAAGAGAACCCATACCTATTAGGTTGTTTTCTTTCATGAGTTGACCTCCTCACTTGTTGAGGCTGAGGTTGTTCTTCTTCAGAACTCTCATAATTGCTTGAGCTCTCCTCAGTTTCAGGTACATTTTGAATTTTCAATTCCTCTTTCTCTAGTGTTAGAGGAATTTCAACTACATCCTTTTTGTTTTCTAATTTTGTCTCTGACTACAAATCCAAGGTAGAAGACTTCAGCTCACGAAAGATAAACACTTATGTTGTATAGAACCTTCTTTGTATCAGGATTCCAAAGTTTTTATCCTTTTATTCCAGTACTATAGCCAATAAAAATACATTTGATAGCCTTGTTCTCCAATTTAGATCTTTTCTCATTTGTCACATATGCATATGTCTCACAGCCAAAAATATGAATGTGTCTTAAAGAGGGCTTCCTACTAGACCATGCTTCCAAAGGTGTTTTCTCAACAAGAGCATAATTTGGAGAACGATTTATCAAATAACATGTTGTAGAAACTACCTCAGCCCAGAACTTCTCCTCCAAGCCAACACTACTTAGCATACTTCATGCTCTTTCTATCACTGTCATGTTGAACCTTTCTGCAACTCCATTTTGCTATGGAGTGTAAGGTGTAGTTTTATGTCTTTTAATCCCATGATCTTTACAATACCTCTCAAACTCATCAGAACAAAATTCACCACCATTATCAGTCCTTAAACATTTTATTTTTCTTCCAGTTTGATTTTCTACAAGGTTCTTAAATTCCTTAAACCGACTGAACACTTTTGATTTACTTTTTAAAAAATAGACAAATGCCCTTCTTGAATAATCATCAATAAATGATACATAATACCTTAACTTAGACAAAGAAGGAACATTCACTAGACCAAAAACATCAAAATGAATGTAATCAAGCAAACCAGAAGATTTGTGAGGACTAGAATAAAATGAAACACGGTGTTGTTTTCCATATATAAAATGTTCACAGAATTCAAATTCAAGGTTACAATCATCAAACCCTTAAACCAAGTTTTTATTCTTCAAGGTTTTTAAACCTTTCTCACCAATGTGACCTAGCCTATGATGTCAAAGCATAGTCTTTTATGCTGGAAGTTTAACTTCCATAGAGTTTACACCATCGGGAACATTTTCCTTCTTTTCTCCATGAGTAGTTTTCTCTAACTTTACAAAGACACTATTGCATTGTATAGCATGTGCATCCAACTTATACAAGGTACCAATACAAGCACCCATTGCTAGCACCATTGAGCCTCTAGACATCTTGCAGCCATTTCCAGAGAACATGATTTACACTCCAATATCATTCAGCTTACTAACACAAAGTAGATTTTGAGTCAGACCTGGTATATGCATTACATCATTGATTCCCTTCACTCTTCCATCAGGGAATTAAATTTTGACTCTTCCACAGCCAACTATTTCTAAAGATGAATCACTTGCCAAATACACCTTTCCACATCGTATTTTTCATATTTCATGAACCAATCTCTATGAGATGTCATGTGGAAAGATGCTTCAAAATCAATCAGTCAGACATCATCTGATGTCTGTGTAGCCAGGGCTACAATGAAAGCATCTACATCACTCTGAGAAAAATCATTGTCAGAAGAGTTTTTCTTCTTCTTTTTCTCCTCTTTACAATCCTTTCGGACATGACAAGGTTTCCCACAATTCCAACACTTCACCTTGGACTTCTTACCATGAGACTTTGATCTCCCTTTTAATTTGGATTTGGACTTTTTGTCCTTCTTCTTGTCTTTTTCTTTTGATTTGCCTCTAACAACAAGAGCCTCCTTCGCCATCTCAAAAGATTTCTTTCTCATCTCTTCTGATAACAAAGAAGCAACATCTTCCATCTTAAAAGTGGATGGCATACTCCTAATATCCATCACTAAGTGATCCCAAGAATCTGGAAAAGAACATAATAACAGCATACAACGATCTTCATCTTCAATCTTCACACCCACAGATGTTAACTACACAATCAACATGTTTAAAGCATTCAAATGATCAGCAATAGATCCTCCCTCCTGCATTATCAAAGAGTACAGCTTCTTCCTCAAAAATAATTTATTCACCAAGGACTTGCCCTGATAAATAGCTACCAGTATTTTCCACAAGGAAGATGTAGTCTTTTCTTCATGAACATTCAGAAGAACAGAGTCTGCCAAACAGAGCCTTATCAGCCCCTTTGATTTTCTATCTGCAAGGTCCCAATCTTCTTACTTCATACCTATAGGCTTCATTACAAACACGGCAATCCACAGATCATGATCAACCAACAGGTCTTCCATTTTAAGTTTCTACAACTCAAAATTATTGCTATTGAATTTCTCAATTTCAATCTTTCCTGACGTGCTAGCCATCTTAATCTATAATTCAAATTACCAAACCTCTACAAGACTCCCATTGAACAAAATTGACAAAAAAAATCCAACGTACCCACAAGGATAACACAATTGGCCAAGCTCTGATACCACTTGTAAAGAAAGCTAAGGTGTGGAAACAACTCTCCTAACGTCAAAACCTCAGGGAAGAATGTAGAGGTGCTTTTAAATTTTCAATTACAGTCCAATTAAGATACACTTGAAAGTAATAACAAAAATAGAGAAATTAACATAGATAGATGAACACCACATTTATGTGGGAAAACGCTTACAAGAAAAAAACCCACCACACCAAGAAAAACCTCTTTGTATTACAGCAATGGAGATTACATACAGAGATCAGACTTATCTTTTTGATGTCAATTTACAATAGCATAATCCTTGATCAACCTTGTACAAAACATTTAAGTTACAATGCTCTCAAAATTGAATTCATACTGACCACTCATCGAATTTTTCCTCCAACCATTCATCGAACCAAACATCATCTTCGATCTCAGAGTATATCCATGTTGCCACTGTCTATTGAACTTCCTCACAAGAATGGCCACAACAGTCTAACTGCCAACGGTTCCCATTCAGCTTCTCTGATTGGTCAAAGACACACCACATAGGATAGTCATCCAGTCAAAAGTGTCAACCTATGTCGCATGTCGGTGAGACACTAACCATGTCTCCCCGATGCCACAAATCCCAACCATCGATATCACCAAGATTCATCACCTTTAGCAAGAGGTTATACCGAGTTCAAAAGTAGTCGACAAGATAAACCATATCGTTGAGATGTCATACTGATGTTCCAAAGGTCACATAGACATCAGCATTCCCATCGGCAAGACTATCGCTATTCACCAAGAGATCATACCATTGGTGAGACTTCAACTATCGCTAAGAGTTCTTACTGAAGCCTCCAAGTACCCCAAGACCACCTTTCGCTAGGAGTCATACCGAAAACAGATCATACTATCAGCAAGCCAAACATTCATCGTCAAGAGTTCTTACCGAATTTTCACACCTCTCACCGATGACTTCAGTCGACAAGAATCTCACCGAAGACACTTGATAACAAACACATGTAGCTCAGTCGGCAAGACTTCCACTATTCAATGATACATCATACCAAAGCAAGCCTTTCGGCCAAGGGTCTCCCTGATGACTTCGAATGTATAACCATTCAGTGAGAAATCTTTTGTCGAGATGAGTCATACGAACATTCATATCTCTCCCCGATAACTATTGTCACCACAAGTCTCCCTGACAACCACTATGAACCACAGTCGGCGAGAGTTCTTACTAGGAAAAGAGAGATCATAACGACAAGGAATGTCACAGTGATAGTTGCAGTCAATAAGACATCAACAAGGTCTCGGCCACCTAAACATTTCACAAGGCTGCACAACTGTTAGTCGGTCGGACAAAAATAATTTCACACCAACTTTTCTCTTTCAGAGGTTTCATCCTATGAGATTGAGACACATAATTCCACCAAAAGGATCTAGAGGGATGATCAAGCCCCTAGAATCCAAGATCCCATGGAAAACCAACATAATCACAAAGGAATGCACACATGTAGTAGCAAAACAAGATACACAAACATACAATTTTAAAACTAATGTAAAGAAAAGAAAAAAAGAAAAAAGGACGGACTAGCAAGTTGTATTATTCTATGTTTTTATATAATAGGCGTTTTCATGTGGCTAGCAAGTTGTATTATGCTAAGCACTCATGAAACACATGTTGAACAATCAGAATACTAAGAGTGGGGGTGAATCAATTTTCTCTTAAACCATTTAAACATTTAATTATTCAACTCATAACATATTCAACTTGTAGTAATAAAGGAAAGTATGCAAACATCCAACAAAATCACATAACACATAAACACTAGGATTTTTATGTGGAAAACCCAATATGGAAAAAACCATGGTGAGTATTAGCTCATTACAATATATTATAGAAGTGGTCATAGTAGGTGGACTCATTTCCACTTAAAGAAAGAAAAGATAGAAGAGATTATGGTACACAACCAAGTTTTGAACTATTATAAAATGTAGATCTACATGGTAGAATACAATTCTATTGAAGCTCAAAATAAAGACTTCACACACTTCATATTGATATGAATTAACACTTTTATTTGCTCTGCATTTGCTCTATATTCACAT
>VDFB02219207.1:0-25695 GCA_007258455.2 Sequoia sempervirens
AGTCCCTCACTTTCTATAGGCTAGAGAGTAACCAAAATGATCTACCTCAACCTAAATGAAGTATAAGATGGATATTCAATTAGAATTCTCATCTATTTGACCAAATATTTTTTATATTTCCTATTTCTATTACTTCTTCTAACTCAACTATCTAGATAGATTTTAATATCTTCCTTCTAGCATCATATTGTCTATTTATATCGTTCTTCCTTTGCTTTGACCCTGTCTAAATCTCCATCATGATACTAATACAGGTTTACAATGTTAAACATTGGTGATGTTAGTAAGCCATTAGGTAAATCTATTTCATGTGTATTTACTAAATCAAACTTTCTAATTACTGCATAAAAACCAAAATTCTCCTTCTTTAAATTGTTATATATACGAACTAAGAATTTCGCCTTTCTTATTTATGTCATTACTTCATATCATGTCTCTATTCATCTACCTTCTTCTTGTATCCACTATTTAGTTTCTCTGATTGAATTCTAGTCTTTATATGTAACTCTTTCGTGTCTCCTCACTTTTGATGTTGCACAAATCTAATACATTCCTCAAACTATTGCTCTATGCTACCACAAATGTTGTTGTGTTTCCTTGTACTTGTGTTCATTGAATTACTATTCTAAACTATACTTACAATGAGATCATATCCTAATTTCCTATCTTCTCTCTTTCCAAACATCTCAATAAATTTCCAAAATCTTAGTCATAATTTATATTTTCCCATTAATTTGTGGGTGATATGTGAAACTAAATTTTGATTGTATCTTCATCTTATTCCATGAGGTAATACAAAAGTATCCAACAAACTTAGTGTCTTTGGGAATGATTTTATTTGAATAAAAAGGCTATATGACACCCATTGGAGAATTTTTTTGATATTTACAAAAGGTGTACTGTATTTGCCATGCACAAGCAACATGAATTTGGTGTGTATGTACATTAGTTATTGGAGTCTCTTCAAAGAGTTTCCAAACTAATTGGTGTAATTAAGCTTCTAATTTTCCAAACTATACATTTGAAAGCCTTATTTTTACCGTTCTCTGAAGGTGAACCAACATTAAACAAATGCATTCAATCATTAAATCACCTTGGATCAAGTGTGTCTTGGAAGTTTGGGCTAGGACCCTTTCACCCAAGGGCGAATGGGTCTCCCTCCTTAGCCAGAACCCAAATTCAAATATGTTATTGGTGGTTTTTTTCATAACCATAATTCAAATATGAAGTGTTGGCTCTTGGAATCTAATGTTTTAGAAATTGAATAAACACCTATAAATACCTAGTTATTTTATCATTTTAAATATAACAAGCTAGAGGTAAACTTCAAGAGAAAATACTATTGTCAAGAGGAATTCAAGAGCAACACATCAAAGCATTATTAAATAGCAATTCAAGATCCAACATCATGTCAAAGTTTATTTGTGTTCATGTTCATCTTATGTGAAGGCTAACATGTTGTATGAAGACTAACATTGTTGTAGGTCTCCAATCATTCAAGCATTTGAGCATTCAAGAAATTCTATCAAGCAAGATCCAAGATCCTTGAAGAGATGTGTATTTCTTCAATCCTTCAAGGAAGCCATTGAAGGGTGGTGAGTTGCAACATTGTGTTCATTCATCATTTCTTTCCTTTCTATTCAATATTTTATCATTGGCATCTCCATTGTGGAATTGGAAACACTAACATGGGGTTTGATTGAGTTAAGCCCCTATATGACACAACATTTTCCCTCTTTGTGAATGTGCAGGTTGTAGGTTTGAAGTGGATTAAAGAGAGCTTGAAGATCCATTTTGCATTGTTGTATTTGTTGTCATCAATTTAATCAATACATAAAAACTCACCTAAAGGATTTATTTACGACATTTCAACTATGGAACATACATAAAATAAAAGCTCACATCCGACATCAAATGACCCAAAATTTTGGGTAGAAAACGCATAAAAAGACTCAGCGGCCATTGGGTGACCCTATCCTTGTGGGCCTAACAAAACCAATTTTTTTGGGTAGGTACACAGTCATCTGTACCTTCCAAATATGTTAGAACTTGACTTTTTTAATTTATTCATTATTAGATAATTACATTTATTGCATTAGGTCATTTAATTTAATTAGGGTAATCAATTACAATCATTTCCAAATCATTCCCATCCCCCTAAAGGATACAAATCTAGGTTTAATTGGCTCACCATTGAGGTTGATATTTAATCTATACACCTTGTTGATCTATATCCCAATGAAACTATAGAAATAGTGGAAATGTACCCTAGGTTATGAATATTAATTCTATTTTTATGTTTCATTTTGGTGAACCTGATATTTGACATCATAACTTTATGATTTAATAGTCTTTCAAACCCTAGATATAGGTTTTGCATCATTATATTGTCTTGTATTTGTCATTTAGAGTTGCATATTACATCAAAAGAATATAAAAAATCCAAAAATATTGCATTCATATTGCATCATGGATTGCATTGTAGCGTGTTTCAATCATTCAGATCAATTTTTCATTTGAAAATTGCATTAAAAAAAGTGTCATTTTGTTCCAAAATTGTCATATATTTGCATTTACATTCATTGGATTTGGAAAAAAGTCATTGTTAAACCTATTTGCAAGTAGGAACAACAGCCTTAAACACCAACTTAGACATTCACTTTTTTTAGTTTTCAAAACCTTGATCAAGGATTTAGTAGCCATTGGGTGACCCTGTCCTTGTACAAGTGTATTAAAAAAAAATTTCACAATTTTGTCTCTACTTTCTCAGTCTATTTGTGCCTGCAAAACCCAGAATTGGAATTCATATTTCCATGTATTTAGACATCTTTAATATAGTCCACAAAGTGAAAAACATTGCATTGTTTGATTTCAAAGTTACATCGAAACCATCATTTTCATGTTGTGGCTTCTTAGAAAAAATCAAATTATATTGCATTTTATATCTAAAATTTAAATTTAAAATTTGTCAAAACATTTTCAACTTTGTTGCGCACTTGCATTTTGCATTACATGGTCCTAAATTGAGCAAAATATGGAAAAAAATCATCTGTGTACCCTGTTTGCAACCAGAGAGAGAAACATTAAACAATAACATAAAACTTCAATTTTTTAGTTTTCTAAAACCTAAACAAGGATTCATTCGCCATTGGGTGACCCTATCCTTGTATGAGGTGTCTCAGACAATTTTTGCACAGTTTTTTTGTCTCTACATTATCAGTCTATTTCTACTTGCACTTGTTTGATTTGAAATTCTAGAAATAATGTTATTACATGTGCAAGAAAAATGTCATTTTTCTTGATTTGTTGCAAATTTTGGAAAAATTGTTACATTTTGGTATTGAAAATCATCAGATCTATAGGAGAATTGTTTACATTTTCTAAAGCATTGCATAATTTGGGTGGATTAGTTTTTAATTTTGCACAAATTAAAAACCCTAGGCAAGTAGAGACATGTTTCCTTTTTAAGCATATGATTTTCATAAGGTATCACATGGCTTGTATGATTGTAATCTTTCTAATTATGAGCATAATCTAAAGAAAATAAATGAAACCATTAACAAGCATGGTAGTCACCCGCCTAATACCTCTTCCATTTGTGAGAATATTTTGGTACAAGAGGATGTATTCAAGGATAATCATAACAAGTTCCATAGTTTTTCTTCACCCAACTACCTCTCTTACTTGTGAAGAAGGAACCTTGGTGTTAGAAGATTCAATCATTGAGTGCCATGAGAGTCTTGTTGGTACCTCTCCTAATACTTCTCTCATTTGGGAAGATATTATGGTGCAAGAAGATGAAATCATTAAGAAGATGAAATCATTGACACATTTTTTAATATCACTTTGCCTAGTCTCCATTCATCTCCTAACACCTCTCCCACTTGTGAGGATATTTGGTACAAAATGATGCAATCATTGACAATCATGACAATCATATTTTTTCTTCTCCTGATACCTCTCCTACTTGTGATGAAGGTATCTTGGTATTAGAAGACCCAATCATTGAGCATCATGAGAATCTTGTTTGTTTCTTTCCACCCCACTTCTCCTACTTGGGAAGCTATTGTTGGCAAAGAAGATGAAATCATTGATACATTCATTTCAAAAGATGGTAAGATGGCTTGCTTAGATAGAGATGCTAAGGTCACCTTAGATCTCCCCTCATTGGAAAACCATTAACAAGAGATCAAATTTGTTGAGGTTATGAATGCACAAGTGATCAATAGACCTCCTCTAATTACTGGACCTCCTAAAACTCCTTTTGGATCTCCTAAGTCACCTTCTAAGCCACTTATCATTAGAATATATCCTTAACCTCTAGGTGTTATCTTAAACTTTACAAAAGAAATCACTAGTTTAATCATGTGTTGAAGTAACCAAGTTATCATACTCTAGCTCACACATATTGTGAATGGGCAAAAATATGTGTTAGAAAATGAGTAGCAAAAAAAAGAGTGCAAACAACAAATATAAACACCCTACACCTCAAGATTGGGAAAATGATTAATTTAACAAAACAAAATGGAACATTTTACCTTGTTGAGTTGTCCTTTGATTGGCCCTTCTATCTTTGATGTAGTGTATTCTCCTTTGATGACAAGAGATGCAAGTGTGAGATGCAAGATGAATGGAAAATAGGTGATAATGGATGCAAATGCAAGTATTTGGCTAAGTACGGCTCAAGAGAAAAAATGCAAGAATTTGGTTAGCATAATGATCTCCTCCCTAAAATGAGAGAAAAGAGGGGGTATTTATAGAGAATTTTGGATTCTTTAGAGAAATGGATGGTTGGGATTAAACCAACAAGGCCAAGATGTAGGGATATGGTGAGTTGAGAACTCACAAGCCCTCACATCTTGACATGTTTCATGTGAAGTGGTTTGAAAAGGATGATGTGGAAATGAGTTGGAAGGAGAGTACATGACATGGAGGTACTACATAGTACCTTGGGATTTGGACAAGATCTCCTCATAAACGAGGCCCTTGTCCCCATGTGGGTTAGAGGACATGTGAGGAATTAAAAATTCTTCAAATATCCACATGGGAATGAGAGAAAGAATTAAAAATTCTTTGACATGCATTGGAGAATTAAATGTGAATTAAAAATTCACATGGGGAAAGGGGTGCCTTCTCCAAAAGGAGAAATCATTTAATAAGGTTGACTTAGGACACATGACATGGAGATTAGGTTGGCCTAGTTAAGTGATTAAGGTTGTGCAAGTACCTGATTAGACAAATTAATGACATATTAAACAAATGAGAGATTAGGAAGAGTTCACACATGTGGCTTGATGTGACAAGTCAAGGATCACATGGGGAAGAGAAAAAGAATTGTATTCTTTGGAAGGATAAAAAATAATTAAAAAATTCCTTGAGAGAGGGTTGATTAGGCTAGTTAATGAAGGATTAAGAGAGGTTAAGGTGGCTAAAGAGATTAGAAGCCAACTTGCAAAAGTTGGAAGATGTGGCACATCATAATCAACATCTTGTAATCAAGAGTTAGGCATGTGCACATCTAATGATGAGATTAGGAGAATAATTAGGATTAAGAAAGGGATGTGACATGTGAGGAATTAAATAAATGTCATAATTATTTAATTCATTTGATGAAAATGAGTTAAAAGAGATAAAAGGTATTTATTTATTAATTAAATGCAGCAAGTACACTGTAGAATTAGGGATATTAATTAAATATGTAGTGATATTTGCTAATTGTACAAATAAAGGGATGCTTAGGCGAAAGGGATAGAAATTTGGATAAATTAAGTGTCAATTTAGATGTCTACATTTTCCCCCTCTTTGAGATGGTGTTACGAAGTAGCATCATTTTAAAGAATATTGAAACATAGAACCTAGAAGAAGATGGTTAGATTAGGAAAGATGCCCCAGTCATTCAAAGGAGTGACTAGGAAAGAGGAAAAAAAAAAAATGAAAATTAGAAAAGGGATGAAGGATACCCCTTGAGGGGGACATGTGGGTTCAAGAGAACACGAGGTGTGCTCTGAGAAATAGGAAAGGAAAGATGATGCAATGTGATGGATGAGGGTGGGTAAGATTTCCTATGGCGAGTAGGAAAAAAGAAGTGACCCAGTTAATGGGAGAAAGCAGAGGCGTGCCCGATTATAAGGATTCACCCATGGCAAGGATAGGGGAAAAAAGGCGGGTGGGCCCACATTAAGAAGTACCACGCCCTAGAGGAAATCCAGCTAACCACGGGTCCACTTGCATGTCCACCCCTTGTCCAGTGGCGGGTCACACAACTAAGGGCAATGCACTAGAGGCAGTGAGGTCCGCCCACAACAGTAGTGCCTTACAATGCAGTGAGTCCCCTTGAGCAGCAGGTGCCATGAAGCAGGTTTTACCCTATAAAATTTTGGCCAGTCACCGCCTGGCATGAGGCGAGGGTCTTCCCCTGGCAGAGTGGGAGGGTGCACTTAGGGCAGATCATATAATAGGAACTGGAATCCATGCCATGGCCCAGAAGGTGGTGAGGCTGAGGTGACAAGGAAGGGGAAAAAGAGATCAAATGGAGGAGAATTGGATTAGGATGAGATGGATGAAAGAAATAAAATGATGGGGGACAAGATGCTTAGAATAACCAACGATATTATTCTAAAGTTTGGAAAGTAATGATAAGAGAGTGGATGGATAGGGGAGGGAGAGTGATGAAGGATGAATGGATGGGGGGGGATTTTGATAGATGATAGGATGGGGAATACATGCAAGAGGATGGAATGGAAAGTGAAATGCAATCCTAATGGAATTTTCCATCTTTGGAGCACTAATTTTTGCTATAGCAGAAGACAAAATATACCAAGGTATAAATGATCAAGGTAGATTAGTGTCTAATGCATGAAACAAACAAAACAAACAAGAAGGCTATCCCAACACCCCAAAGTCCCGATGACCTTTGTCGGGCCAAGTATTGGGATAACCACAAGAACACAAGGTTGCCCTAGCATAACACAAGACCTCGAGGATCTTGGTGGGTACTATGTGGGACAACCTAGAAGACAACAACAAAGAAAATATCAAAATACGCCCCTATGTTGACTAGTCAAAGCACACCATGATATGATGGATCAAGGAAACTATGACAAGTGATGATAAGGAGCTAAAATGATAAAAAAAATCCAAAAGCATCCAAAAGATGATAATCAATTTCAAACGTCATTTGCCATAGGATCAAGGAGATGGATGGGATTGATGAGGTCTGTTAGGAAGGATGCATCCTGTTGAGACTGATGATGGATACTAAACTGAAAGACCGATATGACACAGGATATTTGAGACCGATTGGATTTGATGATACAAGTGGATCTTGTTTGTTAAGAACAAGCTAGATAAGGGCACAACTTTATGACACGACACAAGAGACATGACACAAGATAGGGGACTGACACATCCTAGCAACCTAGGGGCTCAGGGGTCGATCAAAGATTAGCCTTGCCTACGTGAAAGCGCAGAGCCCTCATAGTTCGATAAAAGGTTGACGATTGACCATGGATAAAAGTGGAAAGAGGATGACTAAGATCAATAATGGATGAAAAAGAAGCAGATGGACAAAGCCCCGAGGGTGGATCAAATGATCGACCTTGCCTATGTGAAAGCTCAGGGGCAACGTAGTTCGAAAAAATGCCAAAGAAAAATGATGGATAAAAGATGATGAGATAACCATGACAAGTAGATAAAATGATGGGACTGATACGATGAGACAAGAGAGACCTATTGGATAGGATAGGATGATGGTGATCACGAAGATCAGGGATGGGATAGTTATCTAAATTAGCAAAGATGAAGTGGGAGGATGACAAGACAGATAGATGAATGATGAGAAAGGAGAGGAGATGGAAAAGATTTGTAAAAGAAGCAAAAGTGATGATGATGAGGTAGATGGCATTGGATTGCGTGGGGAGTAGCCTATAGCTAGATACCAATGACAAGGGATTATGAGATGGGATGAGGATAGATGATGGGGGAAGGAAAATGATTGTTTGGATGGATTGGATAGAGGGATAAGGATTTGGATGAGGAAAAGGTTACTAGATGGATAGATGAAAAGGGATGCTATGATGGAAGGATAGGAAGATAAGGATGGGGAGATGGATATAACGATAAGGAGATGAGGATAGGGAAATGGAAGGGATTGCTCTAATGGAATGAATGATGTCTCCAAGGACTACATCACAAAGGAAGATAGATGCCCCCACCCTAGATATGTCATGTGTGGGGAGGCATGAAGGATGCAATAGAGAAGGATAGGTAGATAAAGGAGTGAGATGGATGAAGATAGGATGTATGGATAAGGAAGGGAGATTGAGGGTAGCATGATGAGTGGATAAGGAAGGTAGATGAGTGCAAATGAGAAGTAGGATAGTGTACGGATGAGGGGAATGTATGCTAAGAGGTGTCCAAAGCATGTTTATATGTTTTCCCCTATCATTATCAAGATCACAAGGAGGATGGAAGGATTGGGATAAATGAGATATGCCAAGCAAGATGTGTAAGATAGGTAGGATGGAGGGGATGAATGAAAAGGATGTATAGGAGGAAGACGGGTGCATAGCTGGAAGCATAGCAAGAAGCATAGCGGATGGAGGGAATGCATATCAGGAAGTTGTCCCCAAGTGCAGATGGGGATTTACGCATGATGCCTGTTTTCAAGGTTTTCATCATGGTACTTATTCAAGGTGCTTGTTTTCCAAGTTTTCACCATTGGACAAATTATTTCTCTTTACTATTTTTATTTATTTATTTATTATTATTATTATTATTATTATTATTATTGACTTTTTTTTGGATTTTTTGACTTTTTGGATAGCATGCAGGAAGGAGATGGATAAGGATAGGGAGAATAAGTGGATTTAGAAGACATCACGATAAAGGAGATTGATGAAATTACTCAAGCATCAAGTTCCATACAAAGGTCAGAGCCCATATTGAGAGTGACTATTGGACATTGGTACAACCTTATTGGGAGAAATGGATTATGCAAGAGGATGAATTAAGAGTGATTTGAGGAGGGAGATATGTGGAGGCAATGGTGGATGTCCCGAGAAATGGTATGGATAGAAGTGATGGGGTGGATGTGTGATAGGGTGAGTGAGTTAGGGACCAATATTGGCACATATGGTGATGAATCTGAAAAGATAAGAAGGATTAATGGATGAATATTAGGAATAATAGGAGGAGATAGAATATAGAAATTTAGGACATAGGGACCCAAAAAATTTAGGAGAGGGTGGATGAAAATGATTAAGCTTTTTGGGATTAGCAACTTTGGATGTTCTTACAAATTTCCATTTGATGGCATTGCATCTTTTTCTTTAGGATCCACATGGTGTTGATCTTTTCTTTGGTGGACCTTTGTGAGCTACAGATTTGATTTTGATTTTGGATTTTATTTTTCTTTTCTTCAACATGTCGTTTAGGTTCATGTGGATCTTTAGATTTAGGAACTTTCTCTTTGGCATCCAAAGTGATTTTACTAGCAATGGGATGGGTGTGAGGAGATGGATGATGTGGAGAGATGGAGGTAGGATTATGATGATTACATGTAGATGGAGAATGTGTAGGTATGTGCCTTTGTTGATCCTGATTAGGGGACATGCGAGAGGGATTTTTATGATGGATGACATGGATAGGTGTTGGATGGATGAAAGGATGGGATGGAGGAGGTGATTTTGGGATATATGGACCCAAAGTAGACAGAGTGGGTGTAGGGAAATAAGAACCCAAGATGGATGGAGTAGATGAAGGATGGGAGATGGTGGATGGAGGGATGTAAGGACCCAAAATGGATGGAGCAGATGAAGGACGAATATGGATGGTTGTTTTGAGGTGATACGATAGAGGAGGGATGGCAGCATATGATTTGGTGGAGCGATAGGAAGAGCTAACATTTATTTTGGAAAAGGCTCGTTGAGGACGTCTAGAGGTTGTACCAACATCTTTAGATTGTGAGTCTTGGGAAATAGGTCTAAGACCTTGCATGCAGATTTTTTCTTTGACTTGGATGGCCTCTAAAATACCTTGCTCATGAAGGCATAGACCTTTTCCTTGATAGTTCATTTTCTTGAGCATGCGATCCATGATAGGATTTGTGTTATTCTGAAAACATGATGTGAGTCCATTATTAGGTGGAGGATGATGGGTGGTATATACACTGTGTTTTTCTTTTGCGAGGAGGCCACCATGGAAGAATGTGAGAGTACCAAGGGGATATGCAAGTGGTGTGGGGATAGTAGTTTTAGGCGATGATGGGGGATCATGAGAGGGAGTAGGGGATATGATAGGATCTCGATTTGTGGTAGCGGGCTCATACAATGGAGATGGAGTGATGAAATCTTGAATGACAAGGGGATCATGGAATGGAATGGATGGGGGACTGTGATCTTGAGGTGGACTAGATGGGATGGTAGGATCCTGATCTAGAGAAGGGGATATGTTGGCATGCTTTGGATTAGGCTCTTGGAATGACTTATCATGTGCGTGAGGCATGATAATGGAGTCTTGGTGGGACTCTTCAAGTGGGGAAGATGGAGGGATGGAGGATTCAAAACATTCATGGGAATGGATTTTAGAGACACTAGGAGTGGAAGAAGTGGATTGGATTTGGGTATCGTTGATGGGTTTGACGACTCTCAGAGTAGGAAGTGGATGTTCAATGGATTTGGTAGATGCGATGGTAGGAGATGGGGGCTCAATGGATTTAGAGGATGTGATGGTAGGAGATGGGGGCTCAGTGGATTCAGTGGATGTGGTGGTTTCGATGGTTTGAGTGGTGCTAGGGGTGGTATCATCAATGATAGGTGTTGGGTGGAGAAGGGTCTCGTCACTAATGACCGTGGATGATGGGTTGGGATGGCATGATTTTACAACTTCAAGGTGTGGAGTGGGAGATGTCTTATTTGTTATAAATCCTTGGAGAACTTCTAGAGTGAGGAACTTGCATCTCTAGGTTTGGATGGTGAGGTAGGAGTGGATGAAGGATTAGGGATTGGTAGGGGATTAGGGCTATGGATTGGTGGATTAGGATTAGATTGAGGAACGAGATTGGATGGAGGACTAGGAATAGATGGGGGATTAAGATTAGATGAAGGGTTAAGATAGGGGTATTGGAATGGTGAATTAGGACACGGGGATGTGGGTGGTGGATTGTAGTAAGGGTATTGGGATGGTGGATTAGGATGGGAAGATAGAGATAGGGAAATGTGGATGTTGGATTAGGATAAGAGGATGTGGATGTTAGATTAGGATAGGAACGTGTGAATGTAGGATCGGGGTGAGCAGATTAGTATGGAAGATTAGGGTATTGGGTATATGCAGATGAAGGATTGAGATAGGAGGATGTGGATGGGGGATTAGGATAAGGGTATTGTGATGGAAAACTAGGATAAGAGGATGCGGGTGTTGGATAAGAAGATGATGTAGATGAAGGATATGATGGATATGATGGATATCCCTTGTCAAAGGTAGCATAGGAGCATGATTAGAAGAGCATGGATAAGAAGGAACACAAGCAAGCAGAGATAAGCTGGAAAGGGTGATTGTATTTTTGGAAAGTGGGTGGAAAACTTACTATCAGCCAGTAGTGTCAAGGGGATCTATGTCACATTCTTCTTGATCAACAAGACTTTCGTTATCATTGTCAATGTAATTATGGTTTCCCTTGACCACTATTGATGGAGAATAAGGATTCATGATGATGAAAGGATCAAAGATTTGGGATGGGAATGGACTAAATCTCAAATCGGGATTTAGGTTAAGCTTAGATCGAGATTGGATTAAAGCTCAAATTAGGATGATTGGATGATGTGATAGAATTGGTCGTGTCGGATTGGTTCTCGGATGGTCTGATACTAAATCTACTTCAAGATGGAAGTAGATTGATTAGGTCCAAAGGTGATTGGATTGGATTGGATAAGATGGAATTGATGATTGATAAGATCGGTGATGGTGGATATGATGACAAAGGGACTTTAAACCCATTTAGAACCCTAGGTGGCGTAGACTCTTGATTGATTAGATTAAAGGATAAATGGATGATTATGGCACTGAATCCACCTTTAGATTGAAGGTGAATTGATTGGGCCAACGATGATTAACTTAGGACGGATGACAATCCTAAGTAAATGTTGATGATGACGATCATATCAGACACTTTGGTCAATTTGGATAATAACCCAAGATGAAGTTTAGGGGATTTGGATGGGGAAAGCGATAATTTGATTGTAGGAGCAGGATGATAAAATGGATGAATGAATAGTAAAGGCTGAGTAAACGATTGATCGAAACAGATGCATGACTACTCGGAATGAGTAAACGACTGCTCACAACTGATGAATGATTCTCAAAATGAGAAGATGAAGGTTTGGAATAGATGAAAGATTACTCGGAACAAGTAAATGATTGATCGGGATTATTTGAATGAGTTGAAATGATTAGCAGAAGGAGGTTTGAGATGGATGAATGTTTTTCCAGAGCGAGTAAATATAGATGATTGGAATATTTGAACAAAAGTTTGAAATGATAGGAGGTGTAGAAAGCGGATGAATATTTTCGAGGAAAGAGAGTAAAACAAATGATCAAATAGTAGGAATGAGCTCAAAAAGAATGAAATGAGGTTTTACTTGGAAATGGATGAGCGTTTACTAGATGAATAACTGAATGGTCCCGAGCGATAGAGCGAGAGTTGAAATGATGAAAAGGAGTTTGAAATGGATGAACATTTACCGGAGAATGAGTAAGCAGATAATCAGAATGGCGAGAAATAGAGTTTAGTGATGAGAAAGGAGGTTTGAAATGGATGAACGTTTACTCAGAACGAGCAAACAAATGATCAAAAAAGAGGAAACGAATGTTCAGAATGGATGGATGAAAGGTTGAAACGAATAGAAGATTACTTGGAATGAATAAATGAATGATGAAGAGGGATGAATGACTACTCGAAACGAGTAAATGACTACTAAGAATAGATGAATGACTCTTGAAATGAGAAGACGAAAGCTCTGAATGAATGATAGATTACTCAGAACGAGTAGATGATTGATCAAAATGGGTGAACGAGAGTTCAAAATGATTGAAAGAGGTTTGAAATGGGTGAACGTTTACTCAGAACGAGTAAACGAATGATCAAAATGACAAAACGAGAATTCAAAATGATGAAAGGAGGTTTGAAATGGATGAACATTTACTTGGAACAAGTAAAAAAAAGATCAAAATGGCAAAATGAGAGTTCATGACAATAGACGAAGGTTTGAAATGGGTGAACGTTTACTTGGAACGAGTAAACGAATGACCGAAATGACTGAACGAAAGTTTGAAATGATGAAACAAGATGTGAAATAGATGAACATTCACTCGGAATGAGTAAATGAAAGATCAAAATGGCAGAACAAGAGTTCAAGACAATAAACGAAGGTTTGAAATGGGTGAACATTTACTCAGAACAGGGAAACGAGTGATCAGAATGGTGAAATGAGCACGCGAAAAAATGAAAGGGGGTCCTAGAATGATGAAACAAATGATAAAAATGACTAGTCAAGGGTCAGGTCCACCCCTAGGATGGGTTAGGTCCACCTGTCTAGAGGGCAGGTCCTCCTGTTTAGAGGTCAGGTCCGCCTATCTATCAAGTCAGGTCCACCCCTAGATAGGTTTAAGCTTGAGATTTGAAAAGATGGCTAAGGAAAAGGACCCAAAACACAACAAGCATCAATCAAAAGATACAACTGACTCAACTGAATAGAGAATTACTGGTTTCGCACAAAGAAGACAATTCAGACATCACAATCCTAAGACTAGTAGAAAGGGGTATGGCTGACAAAGTCTTCTATTCTAGGATGAACATGGTTGCTAAGGATTCCTCAATATACACTCGATACGTGAGGCCCAAACCATGAACACCAATCCGTTACAAGTGTGAGTTAGGAACCTTAGCAAGATACTAGAGGCTCAGACCAACTCTTCACGTAATCTTGACAATTCACCAATTACAACGTGGTTGGATTGAGGTACAAATTTTTCTCTCCCTTCTTTATATACCCCGCTGATACGCGTGGTTGGAATCGTCCCTTGGGGTGATGAAATCCCCAAGCTGGTCCCACTAAGAAAAGAAAAAAAGAGGGTGACTCAAAGGACTTGGTAAGCTACGATTTCTCATCACCCAAGATCGCCAAATGGCGCAAGGGGATTGGATACATCAAATAGCTTACCAACAAGCACAACAAACAAGATTAATTGGCACCCCTAGTTAAACTATGTGCTTAAGTTATGCAAAACAGTAAGTAGCAATTGACAAATGACTAACCCTGCAAGGAAAATTGTTAGTGAATCTTGTCCTTGTTCCTCACCAAATGTCGATTAGATGCTTGCACAGACTCAAACAAGACACGTTAGGGGGTTAGAAACACTTAAAATAGCAAAAAAAATGCTAAAACCTAAAATTTCACCTTTTGGAAAAAGTTGTCCAGGTCAAGTCTACCTGTCTGGAGGGCAGGTCCACTTATCTAGAGGTCAGGTCTGCCTATCTGTTAGGTTTGGTCTGCCTATCTAGAGGTCAGGTCAGCCCCTCTATGAAAAATTTGCAAAAATCAGTTTTTGGAGTCTGTGGAGGGCAAGTCCGCCCTTGGGCAAGGTTGGGTCCGCCCCTAGAGGTCAGGTCCGCCTACTTGTCAGGTCAGGTTCGCCCCTCTACAGGTCAAGTCCACCCCTCTACAACCCTCACCTACAAAAAGTGAAAAAAATAGCGAATGTGAGAGATACAAACCCTTTTGTGGGTCCCACCGAGCGTGCCAAAAATGTGAACGGGCAAAAATACGTGTTTGAAAATGAGCATCAAACAAAAGAGTGCAAACAACAAATATAAACACCCTACACCTCAATATTGGGAAAATGATTAACTTAACAAAACAAAATGGAACATTTTACCTTGTTGAGTTGTCCTTTGATTGGCCCTTCGATCTTTGAGGTAGTGTATGCTCCTTTGATGGAAAGAGATGCAAGTGTGGGATGCAAGATGAATGGAAAATAGGTGATAATGGATGCAAATGCAAGTATTTGGCTAAGTATGGCTCAAGAGAAAAAATTGCAAGAGTTTGGATAGCATAATGATCTCCTCCCTAAAATGAGAGAAAAGAGGGGGTATTTATAGAGAATTTTGGATTTTCTAGAGAAATGGATGGTTGGGATTAAACCAACAAGGCCAAGATGTAGGGCTATGGTGAGTTGAGAACTCAAAACCCCTCACATCTTGACATTTGGCATGTGAAGTGGCTTGAAAATGATGATGTGGAAATGAGTTAGAAGGAGAGTACATGACATGGAGGTACTACATAGTACCTTGGGATTTGGACAAGATCTCATAAAGGAGGCCCTTGTCCCCATGTGGGTGAGAGGACATGTGAGGAATTAAGAATTTCTCAATTATCCACATGGAAATGAGAGAAAGAATTAAAAATTCTTTGACATGCATTGGGGGATTAAATGTGAATTAAAAATTCACATGGGGAAAGGGGTGCCTTCTCCAAAAGGAGAAAGCATTTAATAGGGTTGACTTAGGACACATGACATGGAGATTAGGTTGGCATAATTAATGAAAGTTAGAGGGAGGGTTAGGCTGCAAGAGTCTTAGGGAGCCAACTTGCAAAATTTGGAGGATGTGACATCCTAATCAGGATTAGGCATGTGCATCCTAATGATTAGGAGAATAATTAGGATTAAGAAAGGAATGTGACATGTGAGGAATTAAATAAATGTCATATTTATTTAATTCATTTGATGAAAATGAGGATTAAAGAGATAAGGTATTTATTTATTAATTAAATATCTTAGGGATTTGGAAAAATTAAGGATATTAATTAAATAATAGCAATATTACTTAATTAATGTAAATAAGGGGATGCTTAGACGAAAGGGGATAAATTTGGATAAATTAAGTGTCCAAATTTAGGTGTCTACACATATAACACTAGAAGCAATATGCAACCAAGAAAAACACAAGCCACTCCTTCATTGATACCATTCCCATAACTTGTGTTACCTAGAGCCCCTCGTTTACCTCAAAATAGTGGAAAGGAGTATGATATTGTAGAAAAAATTCATAACACTCATTCTAAGATATCTTTGTGGGATCTCATTCAAACATCACATGTTTACCATATCATGATTCAAAATTCCTTGAAAAAAATTTCCCTCCTAGTGCGCAACCAAATGATATGGAAGCTTTGATTGCTCGAATATGAATCAACTTAATTTGGACATTGTGTTTCATCAAAGTGAATTACCTCCTTTGTAAAAGTAAAAGAAAAATGATTCTTTGATGATATTGTCTATTATTAACAAGGTGGGATTAGGCATACCCTTGTTGACAATGGTTCAAAGATCAATGTTTGTAGTGTGAATCTTTTGGATAGAATTGGAGTGGATAAGAATAAAATTCAACCAGTCAAGTTGTCTATTCGTGGTTTTGACAATGTGGGAAAACAATCACTTGGTGTAATAACACCACCTATCAAGGTTGGTAAGGTTACATTACAAACTCCTATCCATGTCATGCCCCGTGATATTTCATGTAATCTCCTCTTGGGTAGACCATGGATTCATGAAATGAATGTAGTGCCTTCAATGATACATTGCATGTTGAAATACATTTACAACAATAAGGTTTACATAGTAAAATTTGATCCAAAATATGAAAGTTATTTACAAACTAAAAAAGGAATGACAAATCCCCTTAGCACATTGACACCAACTACAAAAGTGAGACCTTTATAAGTTGAGGATAAACATGAGAGCTTTTCACCTAAACAAATCTATTGGATGATTATTCAGGATTGTTAGATTTCACACCTACATTTATAGGAGAGTAAAAAATTATATACAAATAAGAAAAAGAGATAGAAGAAGCAATGGTATCAACACAATCTATCATTGAGTCATCTACAACATCTGATTCCATAACTTCTAGTAGTAAGGAGAACATGGATTACACATCTACCTATAATGAAAGTGACTATGAAAAACCTCCATCAAAAGAAATGGAAGACTTTATGGAAGAGGTTATCAAATCTTGAAATAATTTGGCTATAATGGAAAAGGGTGGAGTGAAAGAACAAGGTATATGTGTTCCTCTAGAGCCTAGCACGCAAAAAACAACAAGAGGTATTTATTATTATCCTTCAAAATAAACAAAAACATCAAAGAAACCCTCGTTTAATGTCAATGTCATCATAGAATATTCTTCTAAGATAACTTTAACCATGGTGCTTCATGAACTAATATGTGGGAATATGTCCCTAAGGGAATTTTTGGGTATGAATGATACTTCACCTACTCATCATCATCAATAGCATTAGTTGTTGCTCCTTGCAATGTGGTAGTTGCAATATCATAACATATTCACTACCACACATGGGGGTATAAACTTTGTTGAATGTAATCATACTTCATTTTGCAAGGAGAAATATCTCAACAATTTTGGGCTCATCTTCATCTTGATACTTGGGGAGCAAGGGGTTAGGTAGCCTTGTCCTAGGTGCACTCCTTCTAGCAAGGGATCCCTTTTGTGTCTCCTTAAAATGTTAGTGTAGCAAGTATACTAACATTTTAAGGGGGGGCATATAGTCCCTCATTCATTGTTTGCATAAGAAGTGGTCTCTTCTTAGTGATGATAGCATACATCTCCTAGGAAGTGTGACCTTGTTTATCAAGGTGCGGTTTTTTTAATCCATGCAATATGTCTGCTTTGTGGAGATATTAGATTTGATGTCCCATGAGAGTGTGATCTTTTCTTGGCATATGACATTCCTCTTGGTGGTAATGTTATGTTTAGTATTCCCTAAGATGTGAATATTTTATTCCTTGGTTAGTCCTCTCTTGGTGGTGATATCAAGTGCGATATTCCCTAAGGTGTGACCTTTCATGGATTAAGCAAGGATCCTTTGATTTTTTTTATCATGACCTTTTTTGGTGATGTTTTACAACATCCTTTGAGGTTTTGTGGCACTTTCCTTTTATTTTTTCCATTGATATGTTAAGCCTTTTATTTTTATTTCATCTGCAGAGACATTAAGCCTTTTATTTTTATTTTTTTTGTTGAGATGTTAAGCCTTTTATTTGTATCTCGTCTGCTGAGACGTTAAGAATTTTATTTATTCCATCTACTAAGATGCTAAGCATTTTTATTTTCATGGAACCTAGCATAATATAGCTCTCACCCATGTTTGACATTTTCTTGGATTCACTTCATTCACAAGTTGAACCTAGTGTAAGCATTAGCATAGCATTTTGATCATTTTTGTGGCACCTTATCAAAGTTATTAGGGAGTATAACTCTTGGTATGGTTTGAAAAATGGGTACACACCTATAAACCTGGTACATCATTCCCATTTTTCTACCTTGTTATGGGAACACCTGGTAGACCTAGTGTGTGTCTCACATTTTACTTTGTCTTCGGGGCTCACCTAGTGAATATCAAACTTCACTAGCCCTTGTGAGTAATGTATCTCATGGAAACATAGCATAATACAACTTGCTAGTACATCTTTTTCTTTTTGCATTAATTTTGACATTGTATGTTTGTATTTCTTGTCTTGCTACATATCATACATTGCATGCATGTTTCTTTGTGCCTATGTTGGGTTTCCATGGGATTTTAGATACTAGGGGCGTGGCCACCTCCTTAATCCTTATTATCCTATCTCTCTAACATTTGGATAGTAGAACCCCTCTTGACATATATTTCTCTACTTTAGTGTGAGTTTGAGCACAAGTTCATACTCTCACTAAAGTGGGGGATAAATTTTGTCTAGAAAATTGTATACCTTTACAATTTCACAATATGATTTTGGCCCCTAATTTATTGGACTTAATTAAGCTTATAATTTTCCAAACTATGCATTGCAAAGCCTTATTTTTACCATTCTCTGAAGGTGAACCAATATTAAAAAAATGCATTCATTCATTAAATCACCTTGGATCAAGCGTGTCTTGGAAGTTTTGGCTAGGACCCATTCACCCAATGGAAAATGGGTCCCCCTCCTTAGCTAGGACCTAAATTCAAATATGTTATTGGTAGTATTTTAATATCCATAATTCAAATATGAAGTGTCATTTTTTGGAATCTAATTTTTAGGAAATTGGATGAATACCTATAAATACCTAGTTATTTTATCATTTGAAATCTAGCAAGTTAGAGGTAAACTTCAAGAGAAAATACTTTTGTTAAGAGAAATTCAAGAGAAACATAGCAGAGCATTATTACAACAATTCAAGATCCAACATCATGTCAAAGTTTATGCATGTTCATGTTCATCTTATGTGAAGGCTAACATTGTTGTACATCTCCAATCATTCAATAATTTGAGCATTCAAGCAAATCTATCAAGTAAGAACCAAGATCCATGAATATATGTGTATGTCTTCAATATTTCAAGGAATCCATTGAAGGGTGGTGAGTTGCAATTTATTGTGTTAATTCATCATTTTGTTTCTTTCCATTCAAGGTTTTACCATTGACATTGCCATTGTGGAAGTGGAAACACTAAAATGGGGTTTGAGCAAGGCAAGCCCCTATATGGCACAATATTTTCCCTCTTTGTGAATGTGCAGGTTGTAGGTTTGAAGTGGATTGAAGAGAGATTGAAGATATCCATTTTGCATTGTTGCATTTGTTGTCATTGACCTAGTCAAGACATGAAAACTCACCTACATGATTTATTTATGGCATTCCGACTACGTGATAAGAATAAAATAGAAGCTCAAATATGACATCAGAGGACCCCAAAAGTTGAGAAAAAAAAGCATACAATGACTTAGTGGCCATTGGGTGACCTTTTCCTTATAGGCATAACAAAAACCAAGTTTTTTGGGAAGGTACATAGTCATCTACACCTTTCACATCTATCAAAACTTGATTGTTTTTATTTATTAGTTGTTGGATAATTACATTTATTGTATTAGGTCATTTAATTTAATTAGGGTAATCAATCACAACCATTTCCAAATCATTCCCATCCCCCTAAAGGATACATATCCATGTTATATTGGCTCACCATTGAGGTTTACAGTCAATCTATACACCTTGTTGATCTATATCCCAATGAAATTATAGAAATAATGGAAATGTACCCTAGGTTATTAATATTAATTCTAGCATCACCACATTTTTATGTTTCAATTGGAAAGCATAATTCCTATTATGTATCGAAGCCCTGGTGTTGGTAGGTGAGGTGGGCTTAGAGGTAGAGGACATAGTATGAGGAGAATAAAATTGTATAAGTTGCACATTTATTTAATTTTTTTATAGAACTTGACGTGCATGCATACCATGTTTTAAATGAAATTTAAGTTGTTTTAAGAAACTCTATTTGATATTGGCTTGAGAAGGACGTTGTAACCATGGAGAAGGTGCTCAACAAAGACAAATTTCAATGATTAAGGTATTTGATGAAATGAAAGTTTCATGGTACATGATAGTTGGTTGGAAGAAAGTTGGATGTCAACATGAAATTTTAGTTTTACATTGAATTTTTTTCTTTTCATTTCTACATTGGATGTCTATTTGGAGGTGTGGAGATTTAGATAAGAAATAATTGAAAAATTGAAAAGATTTTTTTTTTAGAGAAAAAATGTGAGGATTTTTCAATTTTGTATCACTGTGAATTTTTTGATATAATCAAATAGTAAGAGGGGTTAGGGTGGGCTTGAGGGTGAGAAGAGAGGGTAAAATTAGAAATCTTTTATCAAATTTTTAAATTTTTTTTAAGGGGTACATATATTTTTGATCCAAAGCTATGAACCAGTGAGATCACAAATAGGGGACCTCATCCCTGACATAAACATTCAACAATAACACCCTAGCAGGGTTTGAATCTTGGTGGAAAGAATCAAAACACCACAATTCAACAATTACACTATGCCAATACTGGGATAAATATTATTTGTGTTGACGAATAAAGGATTTTTTCATTTTCTATGGTGTGTGATTTATTTCTATTTTTTTGATTCTTTGATATTTTCTAATAAAGTGATAAGGTTAATGTGTGTTGTAAATGAAGAAATGTCTTTTTTTCTAAGATGGAGTTATATTGAGTTCTTACATTCAAATAATTTGAATGTATTGTAATTGTGTGCAATATTGGTGGAATCCAACACCCTATCATTTTTATATTAATCACGATCAAGTGTGCTTTACATAGTGCTTGTACTTTTATAGTCACCCATGTTACACCTATCAGATATTTTAGAGAGTTACATACTTGTGTTGTCAAAGAGTTTGATGTGACATCAAATGCATAAAGTGTAATAGGTTCAAAGAGGAGACTAGATGACAAAGGAGGTTGGACAATTTCCACTTCTTAAGTTTACTTCTCCCTTTAAGATGGTTGATTATTTCAAGAGTACCAATCCATTTGTGTTCTTTCAATAAGGATATGGACTTGACAGTTCCTAGTAGTATTTTTGGATAGTGTAAACTTTGAAATAGGGTTGGGTTATTGTATTTGTACTTACTCATTTTATGGATAGTGTAACCTCTAAAATAGGGAAGGTTTAGTATATCTACATTAGTTTTGTTCTTTTTGTACATTGAAGAATGGATTTGGTTTCCATGACACTTAAGGAGATATTTTGACACTTTCAAAGGAAAGTGGAATCTTGGAGGAGATTTGTTCTTTCATTTGTAGGCATTTGGTGAGATATTTTTACATGATTATAGGAGTGTGGATTCTTGTAGAAGAGTTACTCTATCATTGTGCATTGATGGGTACAAAATTAATCTTCCTTTGTTTAGAAAGGAAACTTGTAATGAAAAGGAACATCTATTTATATTTTGATTCATATCAGAAAAGGATAGGAGTAATAGATCCACATGTGAATTTGTTTGACCTCATAGATACTCCAAGGGATGATCCTTAAGATTATCTATGAATTTTATTCCTAACCATAAGCTAAATTAGAATAAGTTGAAGATAGAAATTTAAAATTATTTGAACACATTGCAAATGTTCATAAAAAAATATTTATACAAGGAAAATGTTTAATTTAAAAGGAAAGTGAATGCAAGGGAATATGATCAAGGATTAAAGATCATAGTGATAAAGCTAGAAGAATCTTAATACATAAGTAAATAATAGAGTGGTTAGTATAAAATTTAATACCTTATTTTAGAGACGCCAAGTTTGGGAAGACATTTAACACCTTTGTAGAAGTGTTAGAATCAACTTCCAAGATAAAATCATAATCATGGAAAAGAGAGAAGGATACACGGATGCCTAGTCATAAGTATAGAAGTTGTAATAGGAGTTGACATATTTGAGTCTTAACTAAGGAATGCTAGTAGAATGTGAAGGAGGGTGAGTTCCTTTTAGCACCAAGAAAAATATCAAATTTATGGTACATAATCCATTACATTGAAGGGAATACTAGGAATGTTTTCCTTATAAAAAAGGACCATGCAAAGTGGTTGCATTGAGATAAAACATGGAAATATTAGAAGTAGGTATAGGTGGAAGAACATAGGATAATCATGAGATAATAGTTTTTCATTGACTAAAGTAGCACCACCTATAACATATATTATACCAAATGCAATTCCCTTGATCATTTTAACATGTTATCTTGTCAAAGAGATAATCATGGAGCTGAGGAAGGAAAGAGAAAGAGTATTAGATATGTAATAGTTATTATTTTTCTATATATTAATAATTATTAATTATAGCCTAAGTCCCCTAGAGTCATACTTTCTTCACAAGACCCATCTATGATCACTATAGTACTATAAGGTTCTTAAAACACCCATTATGACAACCCTTAACAATATTACATGAATAAATGTTATAGTGGATACTAGTTAGCTACAATAGTTGAAGAGGCACAATAGAGAAGGATACTAGGGAGGTAGAGGATACAATCAAGATGCAATAACATGTTATCAATGTGGGAAAACTTGACACATTACATAGAATTGTGAAGAAGAAAGGTAGCCAGGTTGTAGGTTTTTCAATGAGAAAACATGTGACCCATTCAATGAGCCTAAAGCCACTTGTTATTTTCCCAATACAAGGAGTGATATTAAGACATAAAATTTCAAGTCCAAACACTAAAAGAGGTGTCGATGATTTGATGTAGATACCAAGAAATAAAGAAAAAATATGAGAGGTGAAGTTGGAGGAATTTTTAGCATTGCATCAAACTATGATGTTTTATCACCATTCAACTACATACTTTTTGAGTAAAACTCACTGGCACATGTTTCATAGGTAGTGATCCACATAGACATATTTCATGAGAATGAATGGTAAAATTAGCATTAGATACACCTAGGTGATGCTCATAGAGTTAAAGCATCAAGACTTCCTAGGAAGTCACTCATGTTGATTCTCTTATAACTCAATTGGGCTTAGCCATGGGGTTTTCCCAAAAATCAAACCCACTTAGCTTTCTACCCCATTTGAAAAATCTTTATTAAGTTTTGTGCACTATATGAACATCATTATTGTAATTCAAAGTCATTACAAAAAAGGTGCGCTAGTTGTTAAGGTTGGTAGAATTTTTTTAAAAAAACAAATAAAAAAGCAGGCATGGGTACCTACTTATGAAGGTATTATGCAATAGGGTATGCTAGAACTCACATGCATCTAGGATATGCCACATCGAATGAGTGTAGGCCCCAACACCAACCACCCTCACTAACCGCCCAAGAGAATATTCCAAGCATCACAAAATATTTATCGAAATATTTCATCTAGATTCTCTATACCACTGATACTAGGGAATATTTCAACATAATATTCCAACAAAGAATATTCCTAAAGAATCTTAAATATTCTAAAACTATTCCACCTATTGGTGTCATGTTGATTTTTGTAGGTTCCTAAGGTTTTTGGCCCCCCTATCCATTTGCATTTTGGTTTTGGAAGGTGATTTTCAAACACTCATAACTCAAGCTTGGAACCTCCAAATTTTGAGAAATTTTTTTATTTCGGGTAGAATTTATGATCTTCATAGTGGTGCAATTTTTTTTTTATTTTGGTGCATGGGTTTTCTATAAATTTTAGACTCTCACAGGTGTTTCTTAGCTATTCTCAATTTGGGAACTTTCAAGGCCTCGTTCTCTCTCCTACGGTAACATTTTTAGGTGCAAGTTTTTCAAAACTGCATTTAAATTTTTGTGTAGTATAGTGGCGGAATCAAATTTATCCCATTCTATGCGATAATTGTACTTTAATTTTGTGGCCAAATTTTTCATTTGTAAGCACTAAGATCAAGTCCACTTTGTTGTTTTTGGAAAGTGACACATGTAATTGCTCTAAGCATAAATTGCCAACATCATATAATGTTGGGGGGGATTTCTTGTAATATATTTTTTATTTTCTGGTTGTAATCATGTCTCCTAATGCATGAAAAGTAAAATTTGATTAAAATGGGAAGAAAAATAATACAATAGATGAATGTTTGTGGAAAAAACTTGATGATTTGAAGCTTTTTTATGAAATTGATAACTATAATTTTTTCTCGCATGGGTTTTTGTCCTTCTCATTCATCATTGAGAGTATTTTATTTTCATCTCTCTTTTGGGGAGGATTTTTGTCCTAGTGGGTTTTCTAATTTTCTCTATTTGTGAGAGATTGCATTGTCCATGGGTACCTAACATGGCCTCATAGCTGGGACCCATCTTTGCATCATTTGCAATTATTTTTCCCTCCCTAAGTTGCACTTAAGTAGGGGTGTTGGTGTGAATTAGGTGTTTACCTAACTAGTTCACCTAGTAGGTCCTATTCAAATTTTAAGTTTACTTAGGTCCTAGGAATCTTTCTAGAAGTCTTAGTTGGCATTAGATCTTATCTTATCATTTTTCATTTAATTCTTGTCTCCTAAGTCATTTAATATTAGTTCTCTCATGTTATAGGATTAAAATATTTTTCATGATCTTTTATAATCATATATCTCACCTTGGTTATATATTCAACGGGTTGTTATCTATAAATAAATAGTCATAGAAATCATAATATATCATTTTCAACCTTTGATAGAATAAGATTATTCTCTCACAGCTGATCTCTCTTGTGCTTTCATGAAGTTCCTAGATCTTGGGTGGCTATAGTATTCAATCAAATCTTGCATGGTGTAGAGTATTCTAGACCAACTCTTACATTGATCAAATTAAATAGTTATGAGTAGATCACATGAAACCAATGGAGAAGGAAGACCTTTATCAATTAACACCTCAAAAATAGATCCAATATTTTGTTTGCATTCCTCCATTGAATCTAATTTATTCTAATATAAATCAAGATATTTGAGTTTATTTTGAGACTTAGTAATTTATATAGCCACCTCAAAGAGATCATAGATGCCACAATTTAAAAAAACTTGCTATTAAGAATGCTATAGTGCTTGAATCATAAGCTTAGCCTAGATCAACACATTAGAAAATGTTACCTTTATAGAATATAGAATACCATCTACTCTGATAATCTTGCCCCAAGGTTTTCAATAAATTTGATTAAATTAGATGTACTTATCCTGGTTTAGAAGGTTGAGTGGATATCTCTCAATTCTTAGGATAAATTACTTGTGGTCTCCAAATATTTTACACTTTCTTCTTCCATACAATTTTTTTCAATGAGACATTATCTTTGTTTATCACATCACATTTCCTTTTAGTTTTTCCTTGCTAACCATTTATGATG